>PVKV010001423.1:73913-207894 GCA_004027835.1 Alouatta palliata
AAAAAAAAAAAAAAAAAAAAAAAAAAAAAAAAAAAAAAAAAAAAAAAAAAAAAAAAAACCAGACACTTCCATGCAGAGATCCTACAAATTAAAAATTTTTAATGGGCATCTTTACTAGAATCCAAAACTTTGGCTGTATAGAGAGCTTTCATTTCTACTTCATGATACTGATATTCGTATGCACAGTTATGCCTGATGGGATTGACAATTAGAATCTTCAGTTTGGGGAGAAAATGACTTCTAAAGAACACAGGCTGGGGTCACAATTTAAATGCTGATTCAGGGAAAGACCTGTCAATTTTCATGGGTGTGAAAGCACCTGTAGGAAAAGGAATGGCTACTGATTTGCAGGGGTGGGAGGTTGTGGAATTCATTTGTTTTCAAAACTTCTGTTTGAAAAATCTCAACTGGCACCAGCATCAAATAGGTAAAACTCTCTTTATGCATGTTTGTTCCTGTTTGTTTAAAAGAGAATATTCTAAGGTATTTGGCTATGCAACCTGATTGCTTCTATGCTAAGGGACATTCTGTGCTCTAGAAGAAGGAAGAAAATCACAAAGCTTGATCCTGGGAAAAGCGGAAGTAATTTTTTTCCCTAAAGCTAATCTCCTTGCAGAGCTGTAAATATGACACGTTGTTCATGGCAGATAACTAATTCACTCTTCACAAAGATCACCTGTATTTTAACGTGGTGTATGTTTTCTGTAACGCTCTTATTGGCCCCCCAAAGTACAGATACCTCCGGATAAATTGTGGATCAAATAAGGAAACTGAGAAGTTCCTACCTCAAGAAGGCAAACATTTTGAAATTTACCAGAGCAATTCATATTGAAGGCAAATGATACACGTATTTCAACACTTTGTTCCTATTCCTCTGAAACAGTAAGGCAAATATTTACCCAGCTCATCAGGAAATATGACTGTGACCAACACAAAATTGATGTTTTGCCGACATATTAGTCTCAGAAAGGTAAGTTATAAAAGAGTAGATTGATAGGTACATTGGGAACTTGGTAAAAACTTGGAATGGAAAGCTATTTTCTTATAAGAAGCTATTTTCTCCTGGTTTGAGGGAAGGGAGTTTTCAAAGAGCATGGTATATCATTTTAAATACTAAGTAAAAAGATTAAATGTCTGCAATTATTTACTATCTTGTGTGATTTATGCCTGACTCCACCATAAAATTCTGACATAATACAAAATATTTGCAGAAACAACAGTATAACACACCTGTAAAGGGCAACAGAACAAAGCAAGAGTGTTATAACCTTGAATTGTTCTTCAGTCCTTGGCCACCTTGGGAACTTCCAGTCATCACCTTGCTTTGTGAGCCTTTGGCTTAAACTATACCAGGCTTTCTACTTTCCTTTCCGAGGTTCTTCTCTGAACAGGTGGTTGAAATGAGAATAAATAGGAGAGGTACATATGAGAAATATTTCGGAGGTAAAAGGAACGTGTTAGTAGATGGTCAGGAAGCAGTGTGGTGAAAGGAAGTGATTGAAAGCAATGCTCAAGATGCCTGGATGGACTGAGAAGATCAGTGATGGAGATGTCTCCTGAGACAAGGAAAAAAGAGGAGGATCCTGCTTCTTGTTTAATACCAAGAGAGAATCACAGATGCCTGCCCTCACTAACCAAGGCTTCCTCCAGAGGGTGTGAATGGAAGACATTAGCACAGAACCTGGAAGTAAGCAGAGATCCTCAGCTGTCCCCCTCAGACTGCGGAAGGTTCCCCGCACCTCACACTTTGCCCACGCACACTTGTGCCTTCAGCTTGCCAGATGGGTAACCACAACACATTTCACTATGAAAGGTAAACCGAATCATTTATACATCAGCACAGGAATAAAGAGAAAGAAATACTTTCAAAAGCTCTGGGGATTCTGCTGCCACCCTGGGAAATCAACATAGGCCTCCTAGTAAGTCAAAGATGAGCAGGAGCAACACTAGATCTGATCAGGGCAGCCTGCCCACTCCCGACCCCTACCTGCACCATAGGAGGCCTCATGCCTAGGGGTATGGACAGCTAGGTCAGCATGTCTAAACTCTACCCAACCACCTGGAAACAACCACATTTTGGTCATCCCTTAGGGTTAAGGTACACAGAACAATGGTACAGTCTATTCCAGAAAAATCTGGAATTCAGCCCCAGAAAACTAGATTGAGATCTTTGCCAGGGAGTTTCAGAGTCCTGGGTTGCTAGGGTGAGGTATAGAGCATGTGAGTCATTGGCCCTAGGAGGAAGAGTGTGGCTGGAGGGTGACCTCCCTGCACTGCTACATTCTGATGCAGAATTCCAAGGAATCTGAACATTTCCCAATTTAAATCTGGCCATTCAGGCCATTATAAAAGTCTTTGGTCAAAAAAGAAGTCTTAAATATCTTTTAACAGTTTGTTCCTTTGATATATAGCTTCAGAATTTATAGATGCATTATGTGGCCACTATTTGTATTCTTATCCCAATTTCCACAAACATTAGGAGCAAGGTCTAGAGAAGAGAGACCTGGCACAGCTATTTCCTCTAATGGGTTCGGTTCCCAAGTTCCTCTTGCATTAAGGGTGACTGTTGACACACTGAGTGTGTTTCCAGGTTTAAAAGATACACATCACTCGTGTCACGTAGGCCTTAAATGCAAGTCAGCTACTTCATCTGATACCAACTAGGACAGCCATCATTTCCAACCTTGAGAAAACACGGACTTACTGAGTGACAGTGTGTCATGTCAGCCTCCAATCTGGCCTATAACATGGGCATTTACACTGCTATCTATGCATTATTATGGGATTAGCCAAGGGTAATATTGACTGTATTTTACTTTTGCTCTAGTTACACATACATACTGATCTAAATGATTATCTGGCGTTATAATGATTATCAGGCATATAGAATGATTATCAGGCAAAGGTTCTCATCATTGAAGTAGAAAGGGAAAAAACATAAATGGGATAATTCGGGCATGATTTCAAATGGGAGAAAAATAAAAGATGCGGAATAATTTAGACATTTTATTCATCTGGTAGCTCAAAGACAATGGGATGGCAACAGACTCTCTTGAGCATGAGGAAAGCATCCAATATTAGCCCTCCCATTTATCTAATTCTAAATCGATTGGTTAGGGCAGACAGGGAAACACTCCAAGGATAGGTGAATAATTCTATCTATAAAAACGGGAGAAAAACAATAAAAGGTTGACTTCTAAAATCCCATTTTAAAGATTGAATCCTCTGCTGTTTGATAAAAAGTCACAAGCAAACCTTGGCACCCACCTTAAGCCCAGGGATAGAGCTCCCATGCCTTGAATTGAAGGCCAGGCCTACTTTCTGCTGAAAAGTGGTTTATTTTGATGCTTCTAAGCACGTGTCCTGGAAACAAACTGTTGGAGAGAAAGAAAGTGGTTACTGAATCTGCAAGAGCTGATTTTCAGGGCCTGGGAAAAGCAAAATTGCTTTAAGAAAGATAACGCTGTCAGTAATTGAGTTCATCCAAGGAAGGTTTGAAAAGACAGGGCAGTACACATTCAAAAAGAACTAAGTCTTCACTTTAGAGCTGGCCGCCTGCTGCTAAAAACTTAAAGATTGTCCAGGGAAGTCCTAACTTGACTATTGTTAATATTATTGTTTATTATTTACTTTCTTAGATTGAGAGACATATTTAGCTTTTGTGGAACATACTAGGTTTCCTGCAGCCTAGAATAGCGTATTTTTGGACATAAGTGGAAAAATCGTGCTCCATGTATACTTTAAACAATAATTATTACAGTTATGATGGTTATAATATATTGTGTACCAGATACTGGGCTACACATTTCATGTAAACTGCCTTATTTTATTTAAGGCTCATAAACACTTTTGAATATGAGTGTGAATATGTACATTTTAATTGAGGCTTGAAGAGGTTAAATACTTGCCCAAAGCCGCACAGTTAGCAACTGATGAAGCTGGTATTTGAACGGTACTGTCAGGTCATGCAGACCCAGAACCACAGCTTATGTTGCTTTCTTGTACAATGCTGTTTTATTCTGCATCCAGCTGTCATACCTATCCTTTCTTAAATCCTTTGAATTATAATCAAAAGTAAGAATTAGCATGTCAAAGTGATACCCTGCACCCCATGTTAATTGCAGCACTATTCACTATGGCCAAGATAGGCAACCATGTAAGTGCCCATCAATACATGAATGGAAAAAGAAAATGTGCTATATACACAGAATGAAGTACTATTTGTATCTGACCATAAAAAAATGAAATTCTATCATTTGCAGTAACATTTATGGCATTTGAGGACTAAAAGGCCCCAAACAAGGTGGGCATGGTGGCACACACCTGTAATCCCAGCACCTTGGGAGGCTGAGGCAAGTGTTTCTCTTGAGTCCAGGAATTTGAGACCAGCATGGGCAACACGGAGAAACCCCATCTCTACAAAAAATATATAAAAATTAGCTGAGTGTGGTGACATGCATTTGTGGTCCCAGCTACTTGAGGGGCTGAGATGGGAGAATCACCTGAGCTCAGAGAGGTCAAGGTTGCAGTGAGCCAAGACCACACCCACTGCACTCCAGCCTGGGCAACAGAGAGGGACCCTATCTCAGAAAAAAAAAAAAAAAAGAACGGGAAGAGAAGGCAGACCTAGATAACCACAGTGTGGAAATTATTCAGATATTAAGAGACAGGACAGAAAAGGGGCTAAAAAAAAGTCCTTAGTAGATTTTGAAGTAAGTGTTAATGTACATAAACAAAACCGTTTTGGTAAGATGCTATGTATTTCCCTTGATAATATTCTTCAGAGTTATATAAACTTTGAAATGCTTATTATCAATTTAGCCAATGTTGACAGCTTTTCAGTTGCTCTTGTCAATTGCTCTTCCAGGAGCCTCTGGGGGATCCATCATTCAGTAGGAAGTGGCACCTGACACAATGCAAAATGAAAGTGTGGTCCCTTCGTTAAAAAATTATCAAGAATTTCAACACAGCAACAGTATAGCATTAAGCATGGCCATTCTGAATGTGAGAGCCTGTGTGACTCACAGGTCACACACCCATGAAGCTGTCCTTGATGGAGGCACTCAGAAAGAATTATGTCCTGGGCTACAATGGCAGTGACCAAGGCCCTGTTGGAAAGCCCATATCTGTTTCTCATCTCTTTCTGGGCCCACTGAGCACCTCCTCTCAAAATACAGTAATTTCCATCAGTCTCTTCAAAAATTATCTAGAAAAGAACCCTTGGAAAGCTCACAATATTTGAACACTTTACACTTTCAGAAGGTATGTATTTCCTCTAATCCTAGGCCTAGAATTTGGGTAATTGCTTCCATCTGTGCAGTCTTCCATTTATTCTTTGGCATAACATTTATCAAGTACCCACTGTGTGCAAGAGCATATCATGGGAGGTGGAGAGCTAGCTGGAAGTCTCCACTAAGAGTGTTAAGATACTTTCGTGAAAAGCTTTTAGAAACACTTTCTTACCATTATTTTTCAGAAGAAAATTTTGTATAAGAACTTTAAAGCATTTGAGGCCATAGTAAGTATTCTCATATTAAGAAGCCTCTGAGTCTAGACTCGGACCATATGACACATCATCTATTTTCTACCTATTTCCTCTAGATGGCCTGGCATTGTTAACTTTTAAACACAGACTTTTATAGGAGCTCTACCTCCCTCAGATCCTTTGTGGAGTGGGGTTCGGTGCCAACTAGCCTCTTAGAAGCCCTGAGAGCCTCAATATCTCCTGTCTTGTAGATCTCTAAGCATCCTGGATGATTTAACTGTCAAATGGGATTTATTTTCTTAGTCCTCTCCAGTACTTGACTGCCCAAACTTTTATTTTGTTCAGCCCAGATGGTTTTCTCACTGACCTCCAAAAGACTCTTATGCTTTCCCACCTCTGTGCATTTGCCTATTCTTGTTGACCCTCCTGGAAGGCTTTTTCCTCACTCCAAGGCTACACATCTGAATGCTTCACATCCTTCAAGCTTGATGACCAGGACTTTAAACCCATTAATCACACTTTTATGAATCTAATGAAAGAAAATGATCAAGAAAATGTACACACACACACACACACACACACACACACACACACGTTATATTACTGTATGATTTATATTACAAAAATCGAAGCAGTTTGTCTTAATCTCTTAATTTTTAGAGTTACATTTAACTCACTTAATCTTTCTCATGCATACTGCAAGTGATGTATACTTAACGTAATTTTTTCTTCATTCTAAAAAATGCTATTTTAAAACCCATGTTTCACTTAAAGATCATTGGTGACTTAGAATAAAGGGAAATATCACTAATGCCCCTACAAAGTGAGGAAGTATGGTCCACAAAGCCACCTCCATTTCTGATGACAATTACAGAGTGGCAGGATCCTCAAGACCCCTCTAAGTTTCAGTAGTTCTCTGGAAGGAATCACAGACCTCACTGAAAGCTGTTGGAAAGAATAGAGGATAAAATCAGCTAAGGTAAGATGCACACAGGGCAGAATACAGGAACATTCCCAGTATGGAATTCCCATGGGTCCTCTCCCAGTAGAGTGAGGAGTGTGGCTCCTGTGGCAATGATATGTGACAATATGCAAAGATTATTGTCAACCAGAGGAGGCTACTTGATTCTTGTGAGTCCAGATTTTTTATTGGGTTTTGATCACGTAGACAAAATTGATTGTCCATGAGGCTGACCTTTAGTCTCCAGCCCTTCCAGAGACTGAACTGAGAATTTTTGTCTCCAGCCCCTCTTAGGGTAGAATGGATACCACATGGTCCGTGGCACCACCACAAATCACATTGTTAGGCTGTTCAGCATGATTCAAAACCCCAGGAAAACAAAGATAGTTTTGTCAGAAGGACATTCCGAGGACCTAGAAATCATCTCCCAGTAGCCAAGGGCAATGGCCAGATCTCTCTTTGGGTAAGATTAATTATTTACTATACAGCCTCCAAATGAGAGATTGGTTAAATTAAATATAGTACCATAATATTATGGGATAACATACAGCTCATTAAAATTATGTTTTGAAATGTACTTACGACATGGGGAAATTTGTAGAGCATAGTCTTGTATATATTTAATTTGAAGTGTTTGTGTGTGTGTGTGTGTGTGTGTGTGTGTGTGCACGCACACACGTACACGTGTATATGATGTCTTTAAACTAACCAATAATATATTTATATTCTTCTGTTTTAGTGCTTTTTTTGTTGCCCACATTTTAGTTTCCATGTAATGTGGGTTTTTTTTTTTCTTCTCCCCATTCAGTTTCTGTATCTTTTTTTAAAGACTAACAGAGACTTTTCCTTTCTTCCTATTACCTTTAGTCCCACTAAGTATTGCCAGGCTTTGACAATATTTAAAGTCAAAGAACAGGAAAGCCTTCCTTAGAAAATCCTCCTTGGAAAGTCAGTTGTAGAGACAAGACAGTTTCTCAGCAAAGATTTTTCTTTTTCTCTGCCTATTACTTTTATTAATTCATTCCTTCATTTACTGAACAAACCTTACAGTATTTATGCTAAGACTGGGACTATACAGATGAGTAGAGCTATAGGGTCTTCCGCTTAAAGGGCTTGGAACCTGGTAACAGAAAGAAACATGTAAAGGATAAGCTGCCATATATGACAAAAGTGTCCTCTTCCATAGCAGCCTAAAGTGGTCCAGCACATTCAATCCGGAAACTGAGAAATTCAGTGAGGTCACTCTAGCTGAAGCCCTAGAGGGTGGAAGTATTTGTAGTACACCTTCCTTCCTCTGTAGGTCCTGTACCATCCCTGCTACAAACAGATGTTAGAATGTAGTGTTAGGATAGAAGCTTAGACATCTGCCACCTTATGGATCCAGAATTCCAATCATTTTTCTTTTCTTGTCTTTATTTTGGAATTTGACTGTTTGTTTTCCTTTTAATCCTCAAACTCAAAAGATACACCACATCGCAATTCAAGACATTAAAATGGCAGACCAGGTGTTAATATGCAGTGCCCTAAATGATTCCAAGGTTTCTGCACTTTAATGATTTCACAGTAATTGGCACCATTTCTGATTTTACAAATTATTGTATAGCAAAACAAACAAAGAAAACAACAACAAAATATGAATCACCAGTTTATTACTCATAAAAATAAATGATTAATTGAATAAAGTATAAGTTATACATATTGTTTAATAACAAGTATGCACACATGCATACAAAGTGAAAATTACCATGATAACTCAAAACAAAGACTGTAGAAGTACAGAAATAAAATCACCATATTCTACCTAGAGAAATAAGATTTCACTCCTCCTCTTCTCATGCACAGAATCTGCCTCAACACCCAAAGTTAGTTAGTCCTAGGACCCCTAAACCTTGTCTTTAGCTCCATTTCTAATGAGAGCCTCATGCCATGTATCTAAATCAGCTGTTTTTGATTCAATGTTTGATGTGTTCTTAGGTCAGTATTGTTATTACCAACTTAAAAAATAAGGCACACCTTTTTGGCTCCATTCAAAGCCCAGGGGTGTGACAGAAATCTATCTGATGCAAGCTAGGCAGGGAACACACAAGAACACACACACACACATACATATTTACAAACCAAACAGCCACCAAAAAGGAAATGCATCTGATTTTGGCCTGTCCAGAGGGCTTGGTAAACAACAGAGAGGACTGAGGTAGAAAAATACCAAAAAACTACTTGAAAGCTCTCATTTGTGTGTTTAAAAAATAACAGGCAGATGTGAGTGGCTCTCTATTAGGGTGTGTTGAAGTGAATATATAGAGTCGTGTTAAATGAATCGGTCTTATTTTCCTCATTTCCTCTGGCTGTCTTTTCCCTACTACATCCAGAGCTACTTTTTTCCTACACTAGATTTATAAGTGAATAATATTGAAGGCAAAAAGATTTGACCAAGGTAATGCTTGTGTTTCAGGTTGCATGAAGAGGGAAAATCTGTGAACAACTTATTCACTGAGTCTAGTTCACGGATTAGTTGGTTAGTATTAAGAAAAACACAGGTCCATCTTCCAGTGGGTTCTTCTTTGCATTTTGAAAATCTGGATGACTTAACTGAATCTTTGCTTTTATCCCATCACCTAGCTTTCCTGTAAACAATTTTAGCATAATATAAAAGTTCTCTAAAATAGGTTAAGGTTGAAATTTTCTCTTATAAACAAATATAATATATACCACACACACAGTCATGAATGCATACACACACATGTATACACACACAAGCAATTTCTGGTCATGGAAATCAAGAATTACAACATGGAGCTATTTTTTATTTCAAATTTCTTGAATTAGTTTTTGGCCTCTCTCAGCTCATTCAGGAAAACATGAGTACCTCAGGGGCATATATTGCGTTTTCCACTTCCTTCCTATTCCCCGTGGCACCACACCATTTTGGACATAATAGGAACTCAGAATACGTCAAAGGACTATGTATATGAATGACTCAGAACACAATTCAATGTTTGAAAGCTCTTTAATTAGAAAATTTCAGAAAAGATAACTGAAGCAGGAGGGACCACAAACAAACCTCTCGAATATCGAACAGGGAAGGAGTGATAATTTTATTCGGCCGGGAGCTATGGCAGGCATAGATGCCTCAACAACTGAGCTCCCTGACAAAGAAAATCCTGGCCTTTTAAAGGCTCACAACCTAAGAGATCTAAGAGGTGCACATGTGAGATGGTCGTGATTGATTTAGCAAGCATGGAAGACATGACAGGATAGGGGTCTTGAGTGGCTGAGTAAAAAACAATGCCTTTCCGGGATAAGGGTCCTCCATACCATGCCTGTGATCTGTACATAGGATTGTGGTTAGGAGTAGGGGGTTTCATTTTAAACTTCCAGACCTGGTCAGCTGCACTCAGCCAATTCTTTCACTGACCTCATCTGGCTGGCTTTTAACCTTTGTTTCTTCCTTTTCCCCTAAGCACGAGCTGAGGGAAAGGGGGTCTCCTTCCTCAATAAATATTGGTTACTGCGCTTAATTCCTGGGTAATGAAATAATCTGTAAAACAAACCCCCGTGATATGAGCTTACCTGTGTAACAAACCTTCTCATGTACCCCTAAACCTAAAATAAAAGATACATTTTTTAAAAAAATTCACATGCAGGTAATTCATATCAGTCTCGTGTCAATGAGTTAACTGCCATTAAGAATAAAGTAGTCTTCAATGGCAAAGAGTGCACAATCTAGTTGGTGAAACAAGATTAATAGAGATGAAAAATGTCAAAAGATACAAAGAGTATGCAATAAATACCCACTGTAACATCTTGATGGCTATCTGAGTGCTACAAAGTACAGAGGAGCGGGGAGTTGATGGAGGCAGGAGAAGCCAGGGTTGTCTTCATGCAGACACTGG
The DNA here is from genome assembly GCA_004027835.1 of Alouatta palliata. Lineage (NCBI taxonomy): Eukaryota > Metazoa > Chordata > Mammalia > Primates > Atelidae > Alouatta > Alouatta palliata. The sequence continues at coordinate 84,253 of PVKV010001423.1, forward strand.
GTGCCACCTGAACCTGGAAGGGCAGTGAGATTTTCAAAGGTGAAAGAAAAACTGGGTAGTTTTGCTGAGTGAGTGAAATAACATGGTGAGTGATAACTTTTCCTTTTGGGACTAGAGCATAAAAAGCAGATGAGTATCAACTTATTTGTTCTTGGACCCTACATACCCTAAATCAATAAAAAGCAACACCTTGCAAGATAGCTGAGGTAGGAGAAAGCAAGGAGATGGGCCAGACAAGCTTAAGGCCTGTGATGGGTTTGTGGCCAGGTGGGAATACACAGTGGGTGATAGACACCTAGTTTCCCTAAAGCAGGAACCTGGTTGACCTTGTTCATTTTGCTCACCACTATGTCTCCAATGCCTAGAACAGTGGCTGGCCTTTGGTAGGGATCTAAATGATTTTTGTGAAACACAAGAGTGAATCTTGAAATACTGTTTTTAAGGCTTAGTTTGAGGCCCGGTTTATACACACCGAAGCAGAACCATTGCAGAGAACAACAGAGTGAGTGCTGTGCTTGTTTTCCTCAGTGGGTTGGCCTCCAGTGGTGTTTGCTGAAAATACAAGCCCATTTCCCGATTACAGTAAAGGGGAAAGAACTCAAGGAATGCTCTCGTCCTTCCAGAAGTGTGTGGAGGTAAATCTCTTTTTCTGAGCTAGTCTGCTCCCTGCCCAAGCCTAGAAGCATGGAATTTGACTGCTCATTCCGAAGTATGCATGACTACCAATGTTAATAAAGCCCATAAAAGTGCTTAGCCCTTTACAAACAAACCCATTATTTATTTTACCTGTCTCATCTGTGCACTCTGATAATTGAGTATGTGTGGTAGAGCTTGTTGTGAAAAATGGCTTCAAATCTAGTCAAATCCCCTGATTTAGTTTCAACTAAATGCAGAGAATGGATCTGTCCCAAGATTAATAGATTATGTTTGAAAGGAGGAGATGCCCAACTAAGAAAATAAGGACTTGAGATGTAATTTCACAGGATAAAAATAAAAAGATCACATTTTTTTTTCTTATCCTAGAACTAAGGGATGCCCTGTGGTATTGATCACATTCTACCTTGGTTAATGTTTTCTATCACGCTGTTAGGACCCATCCTCAGGAAGCCAGACTTCCAGGCTATTCCTTCTCCCACCCATGGAGAAGTACAAAGGACAAGCCCCTGCACCAGCGGTAGCACGGGAAAAGTGTAGTGTACTCAGGCAAATATTCAACCAGGAGCCAGAGTTGTGTCTAAAAATGACACACATGGACCCCAACTCCTGGACTCCTTGCTGCCACTCCTCCTCCTGGGAATGTTATAAGGTTATGGAGCATATGTAGGACCCACAGGCTGTAATGTACTTATATGTAACCAGAAGAAGTATTCAGAAGGGAAAAGCTAGAATTTGGTCACAAAGTCTCATCTCTTGGTCATGGAAGTTGCTGGCAATATCTGATCTTGAACAAAGTTCCTCCTTGCCCATATCTGTGTCCACTGTACATTGTTGCACATGAAGACTGATATGAATTGCCTGTGTGTGAAATTTTTTTAAAAAATTTATCTTTTATTTTAGGTTTGGGGTACATGAGAAGGTTCGTTACACAGGTAAGCTCATATCACGGGGGTTTGTTGTACAGATTATTTCATTTCCCAGGAATTAAGCGCAGTAACCAATATTTATTGAGGAAGGAGACCCTCTTTCCCTCAGCGCGTGCTTAGGGGAAAACGAGGAAATAAAGGTTAAAAGCCAGCCAGATGAGGTCAGTGAAAGAATCGGCTGAGTGCAGCTGACCAGGTCTGGAAGTTTAAAATGAAACCCCCTACTCCTAACCACAATCCTATGTACAGATCACAGGCATGGTATGGAGGAACCTTATCCCGGAAAGGCATTGTTTTTTACTCAGCCACTCAAGACCCCTATCTTGTCACATCCTCCATGCTTGCTAAATCAATCACGACCGTCTCCCATGTGCACCTCTTGAAGTGCAACAACGTACATTTTTGGCTGCCCTGGAGGGAGAGGCCCAGAGTTACGCTTTGATTTAGACCTTGACAGTGTACTCATGGACTGGCAGGGAGCATGGGGGTGGATGGAGTGGCCAGAGCTCGGGGGCGGGGGGGTGCAGTGGGAGCTTAGTTGATACTCCTCTTGGAGGTACCCTCGGGACTTGCATCACAATCTTCTAAATATCTATTATGGTAACAACATCTGCATCTTTGAGAGGAGTGTAAATTTTTTGAGAAAATAAAATTTATCCACACCCATGGGTATAAATAACCATGTAGAGCAAGGTAGTTTTTATTTTGAAAAATTGGGTATAACTTGAAAGGTCTGAATAGAGCTTTACAGATAGGTCTGAAGTCATGAAGTCAGCCAAGTGTGGTGGCTCACACCTGTAATCCCAACACTTTGGGAGGCCAACATGGGAGGATCACTTGAGCCCAGGAGTTTGAGATCAGCCTAGGAAATATAGTGAGACCCCATCCCTACAAAAAAAAAAAAATTAATTTAGCCAAACATGGTGGCTCACACTCTACTCAGGAGGCTACTCAGGAGGCTGAGGAGGGAGAATCACTTGAGCCTGGGAAGCAGAGGTTTCAGTGAACCATGATTGTGCCACTGCACTCCAGCCTGGGTGACAGATGAGACCCTGTCTCAAAACAAAAACAAAATGGCATTTTGGACCTGATAATTATAAAAATAAAAAAGTAAGTTGTGAGATCCATTTCCTTCTGCATTTCAAACCTGGATCAGTTCTCACAGGAAATTGCCAAGTTTCTTTTGTGGGCTTTTGAAATAAATATTAAATATGTCTAGAAGGCAGAATACATGTGGAAAGTGGGGTCCTATTTATGTGGAAGGATGAAGTCTTAAACAACATATTCCAAACTTTTAACAGTGATCATTTCTTGGTGGGTTGTGGGGATGAGAGGGTGCATAGGGAACTAAAAACTCAAGTATAATGAGGAAAGAAATCTAACTTTCTGTTTTAATTAAATTTTTATATTTCTGGTAAAATAAAAGCAAATAATAAGAGCTAACATATACTAGGCACATACTGTGTTCCCAGAATTTTGCTAAATACACTATTTCATTTAATTATCGTAACAACCCTGTAGGCAGGTACCATTACTGTTTCAATTTTACAGTTTGGGAACTGAGGTTTTGGAGAGACTAAATTACTTACCAGAGGATGCACAACTAAGTGTGAGAGCGCCGATTCTATAATTCTGACCACACCACTGAACCTCCTCGAGTAAATTAATTAATTAATTAATTAATTAAAGTAAAAATTCCTCTTTGGAAAGTAAGGAGTTAATCTCACTACCTCATAGTCACACGTCTTACTATACATCTGATGCTTACACTCAAATGTAAATTTTGGTTCATTTAAACAATTGAATGTACATTTTTGTAATACACAGCCCCTCTCAGTATCTGCAACACCGGGATAAGGAAAGTGCATACACAGTTGGCGGAGGCAGAGAGGATAAAAGAAGAGTGGCCGCAAAAAAGATACCTGAGGCTGGTGAGGTCTTCCCTAAAGTAAAAACTAAAAGGCAGAGGGACAGATGGGTGAGAATGAGATTGCAATTTAGGAACCTAAAAGTGCTGTAGACTTGGAAATATACTAAGGACAAGTAGTACTAATGGTTTTTTGATATATTTTAAAAGTCTGTTTTATATTTAAAAAGAAAACAATAGTTAGAAATGTATTTGGGTTTATAGTTCTTCAGTATCATTCCATTAAAAAGCCTCATTTTCCCTGAGCTATTTTTCTTTCTAATTGTCAAGGGTTCCTTTCTTGTTCATAGATTCCTATAGCCCTTCCCTTTACCTTTAAATGGCATTTTGTTTTTTTATTGGTACATAATAGCTGTACATATTTATGAGGTACATCTGGTCTTTTGATACATGCATATAATGTGTAATGATTCCTTCAGAGTAATTGGGATATTCATCACCTTGGGCGTTTATAATTTCTATTTGTTGGGAACATTTCAAATCTTCTAGCTGTTTTGAAATATACAATAAGTTATTGTTAACAATCACCTTACTGTGCTATCCAGCACTAGAACTTTCATTCCTTCTATCTAACTGTATTTTTGTACACATTAACTAACCTTTCTTCATCCCTCTTCCCCCTTCCCAATCTCTGGCAACCATCATCCCTCTCCACCTCCATGAGATCAACCTTTTTTAGCTCCTACGTATAAGTGAGAACATGCAATCTTTTTCTTCCTGTGCCTAGCATATTTTGCTTGAAATAATGTTTTTTGTAATATAATATATATAAAATATATATTATACATATAATACATTACATTACAAAATATAATTTAATATATATTACAATTAATATATATATTACATTTGATATATAGAAATCTAATATATATATTACATTTTCTTTATCCATTCACCCCTTAATAAATACTTAGGGTGATAGTATAGCATGGCTGCTGTGAATAGTGCTGCGATATACTGATTTCCTTTCTTTTGGATATATTCCCAGCAGTGGGATTGCTGGGTCATATAGGAGATTTACTTGAAATTTTTTTAGGAATTTCCACACTGTTTTCCATAGCGGCTTTACCAATTTGCATTCCTACCAACAAGGCACCAACATTCTCCTTTCTCGGCATCCTCACCAGTGTTTGTTACTTTTTGTCTTTTTGATAATAGCCATTGTAACTACAGCCCCATGGTATCTCATTGTGCTATTGATTTTCATTTTCCTGATGATTGCTGATAAGAGCGGTCTTTCATACACCTGTTGGACATTTTTAAGTCTTCTTCTGTAAAACCGAACAGGCATTTCCTAAGCCATCTGGGTAGAATGCCCTTATAGGAATGTTTTGCCTGATTAAATCCATGTCACACTGATCATATTTTTACAAATTTGGGCTTATTTTTCCTTCTGAAAAAGAGGAAGTAAGAAGAAAATTATCAAACACCTATTGTATTGCAGGCACCAAACAAGCTGCTTTACCTTTATCTCCACTTAAGTTTCCAAAAAACCCTGCAAGGTAAATGCCATCTTTCACATTGTACAAATAAAAAGGAATAAGATGGTCTGTCCATGGTGGTCAGCAACATAACTGAAGTTTGAACTCTGTCTATCATCCCCAAAAACTGTTTTCCTCTATGCGCTTTGCTTTTCAGTAGTAACCATGTTTTACAGAATTCATGCTTTATTATTAACGTTAGTGTGATCAGGCAAATAACAGCCACCATTTGTTGATTGATAACTCAATATCGGTATTCTAAGAATTTTCAGACTTCTCTCATGTATCCTCAACAATAACTTTACAGATGAAGTAACCAAACTTTGGTAATGTAACCAAGTTAATACGATTAGTAAGTGTTGGAGGAAAGCCTCAAACCCATTTCTTTCTTAACAGTTCTATTAGTTTTCCAGAATACTACCACCCAGCATTAATCACTTCTCTGCTTATGCCATTACCAAGAATTTCTTGCTTACTGATGCTCACAGATGTGTTGTCAATAAAGAATAAAACGGAAACAAGTCCTCACCCCCACCCTCTACTCTCCAGCATAAGGGAGGCTTCACAGCCCTGCTCATCCTAGCCTCTAGCCCTTAGTCTCTAACGTTCCCTATCTGAATTCTTTCAATCAGTGGTTCCCAAATTGGAGAGGGCACCAGAGTCATCAAAGGGCTTGCTAAAACACAGGTCCTTGGGCCCTACTCTGGAGTTTCTGATTCAGAAGGTCTGGGGAGAAGTCCAAGAGTAGACATTTCCAATAAGTTCTAGGTGATGATGATGTTGCTGGCTGGGGAATACTCCCTGAGAACCATTCTCTGGTCTAAGAGAAAGCAGGCCATGAGCAATTCATATTGCTGCAGACTTTCGTATGAAAACAATTGTCAGCCTTAATGCTGGAAGTGATTCCACGAATGTGAATTTTTTATTTAAGCCTTTTAAAATTAGTTGTTGGGGAGGGGGTGGCTGCATAACATTTCCCACAATGACATGAAATAGAAGACAGATGGGGCTGGTTCTCCTGCCCAGCCTACCTCAGGAAGACAAAGTCACATTATCACCAGCACCAGGCAATGCTTTCATGCTGTAAAAAATTATCCTTGGCAGTGCCCAGCAGCATGTTGTCATGGAATTCACAGCTGCCTTGCCCATGCCCTGCTCAGGGATGTGGCTGAGATCTAAGAACCAGGAAACCTTATCCACAAATCCAATGTGTGCCTTGGCAGCACATCACACTGAGGAACTCCTTTGCTCTGGTTTCAAGCATCAAGTCAGAATTCCAAAGGGGTGTTGCCTCCCATTTGCCTGGCATAATGTGGCTGTTGGCAATGCTTTATCTAGGATTTCTACTCAGCAAGATAAGGTCTTGCCAAGCCCCTTTGGGCTGGTATTCTTCAGTGATAAATTTCTCTTCTCCCAGCATGACACCCATGAAGAGACTCAGAATTATAGAAAGTCAGAGATAGAAGGGACCTTTAAGCTTATCTAATGAATGCAGATCTGTGGTTTTACAGATGGGAAACTGAAATACAGGGAGACAACAGGAAGAAGCTAGAGCCCAAGCCTCACAAGGACTCCCTGTCCCACAGAAAAATCTCCCTATTCCCCCACAGGAGCTAATCAAGGAAATGCAACTAGGCACATTTGGTTAAGACAAAGCCAGGTGAAATGTAGACCCCCTATGGGAGAATTCAAGGTAATCAGTGATCTAGGGGACTCTTTCTCTATCATTTCTTTTACTTCATTTCTCCAGTTCCACCCCTCCTCCACCTTGCCAAGATTAGCAGGAGACTCTCAGATAAAGGATATGAAAAAATTACCTCATGGCATGGTGCTAAGAATATTATCCAGTTAAAAGACAGACCCAGTGTACAATTTTTCTCCAAAAGGAATACATATCTATGGGTAAAAAAAATATGATGTGTTGCTGCTTCCTGAGGTGAGGTCACTGGGGAGGCTTTCCGAACAAGGGAGAGGAGCTTGCTAAAGTGAGCCCCGGCCACAGTGGTGAAGGCTGAGCAGTTAACTGCAAAACAGCTCTGAGCTTTCCAGGCCAACCCCTGGGGACCTCACCAATCTCTGCAATGCATTCAAGTCACTGTATTATGTTTGTTTTATTTTGTTCCCTCCACCCTAAGACCTTGGGGACAAAGTGGAGTCTGTCAGCAGTTTTTCGTAATCCATCCACGGAAGTGTGGCTCTAGGCTGACAAAACTATATAAAATTTTCCCGACTATTTCTTCTCAAAGTAAGAAATGAATCCAGAAAGCACAGAATACTTCTAATCTATTTTTCAAACTACATATTTGAATTAACTCTGTTTTGTTCAAGGTACCCACTGATATGACTCAAATATTTAAAAAATACATAATACTGTTTTCCTCGCAGGTGAAAATTCCATGCCACCCATGGCTAATTCCTGCTTTGCTTAAAGCAGCCTTCAGTGTTTACCAGCACACTTGGGCATAAACCCAGGAAACGGAGGCATTGTTTGCCATCAGGAAACAGAGCTTCTATAGCCATAGATCCCTAATCTCTTTTATTCTACAAACCAAAGCAGCAACAATGCAGATTGCACCTAATTAGACAGGTGAGATTAAAACACTTTTTGCACTCTCAAATTTGAGAGTGAATTTCAGGTGTCTTTAAGTTTTAAAGAAGTTGTTTGGGATTTATTTCTTGGTCAGAGCCTGCCCCCTGAAGTTTTATAAGGGTAAATACAGTATAGGCCTGCTGCCTTCTTACAAAATGTAATTGTCTTTCCATGTGAGAATCACTTGGAAGGAAACAGAATGGGACTTTTCTTGACATCTGCATTAGTCTGATAAACACTGCACTACAGAGTGACCACCTGTCAGCCCCTTCATTCGTTCTGGAAGCATAAAAGAAATGGAGAAAATTAATCTTTCTAAAATAGTTATTTACATATCTGGAAGAGCTTATTCAACATAGGGCTACGCAAAGTCTAAACATGAGTTCTGTGTGAAACTTCCTGACAGTGGAATTTCTTACTCTGAGGGCCTATTATATCAATACATCAATGATCTTCATGTTTCAAACTCAAATAGTCAAGTCAGGGCCCTCATCTTCCCTGATTCTCTCAGCAGTATTTAGCAATTGCTTTCTTAGAAACCTTCTTGAAATGTTTCTCTGAGCTTCTGGGACACAACATTCTCCTGGTTTTCCTTCTACCTCACAAGGGTGTTCCTTCTCACACCCTTTACTGAATTCTCCTCCTCTCCCTTTTTTCTAAATGATGGGGTACTCCAAGGACCTTCTCACTTCTCCACCAGTCCCTGCAGGTGATCTCATCTGGTCTCATGGCTTTAAGCACCATCTCTATGCTGATGATCACAAGAGTGCATGTCCAGCCAGATCTTCCCTTGAACAATGGGTTAGTATACCCAGTGACCCACTTGACATCACAGATTGATATCTCATAGGCAGCTCAAAGACCTGAAGCTGCTGACCAATGCCACATAAGCGTGGAAAGCACTGTGGCCTCCAAGTGCAAGCAAATGATTCAAAACGACTTCTAATTTTAGGGTGTCCTGAATGTTTTCTTCAATTTACACCAGCCCCCCGACACACACATTTTATTTAAGTTTAATCAAGTTATATGGATATGGTTTTAAAAGTCAAATAACTCTATGATTCCCTGCTTCTCAGAGACATTTTTAACTGATTTAGCTGATTCTTTGGGTATTTTTCACATCTTTCCAAATAACATGATTATAATACTACTTTCTTGGTTTCTCACTTTTATTGATTTACAAAAACAAAAAATGAAGATTTATCACAGGTGTCCAATCTTTTGGCTTCCCTGGGCCACACTGGAATAAGGAGAATTGTCTTGGGTCTTACATAAAATACACTAACACTAATGATAACTGATGAGCTAAAAAACAAAACAAAATAAAACAAAACAAAAAAACAATGTTTTAAGAAAGTTTATGAATTTATGTTGCACTACTTTCAAAGCCATCCTTGGCCACATGCATCCTGCAGGCAGAGGGTTGAACAAGCTTGATTTAGATCTCTTTTGCCACCCCCTCCCCAACCAGAACACGTCCTAGTCTTCACCTTCTCATCAGAGTTATATTGTTATTAGTTAGGTTATATCAAAAGCATTTCACATTATTAAGATTGTTTATATTCTACTCATAGCTGAGCTAGGTTAGTATGCTTGGTTTTTTATTTTTATTTTTATTTTTTGTATGGCTTTTTGTTTCTGTTAGATGTTATATTCTTTTCTTTTAATTTGCTTGAATATATCTGTTCTAATCAAAATTCATCCCGAAACTCTCCTTCCCTAGTAATTAAACTTCTTCTAAATAACACTCAGATGCATTAGGTAGCCAACTGTTTTTCTTTTTGTGAGCAATCTTTTCTGAAGATCTAGCCTCGATCTGTCCTGTACCTGCTGTCTGGGAAGTTCCCTTTATCCTCATCAGGAAGGTTCTGTTTCCTCTGCTTCCCCTTCTATTGCATCCTTTGTTTTCATGGGGCCATGTCTTCAGCCCTCTGGATTTACTCCCACCTATGGCATGGCACATTCCTCAACAGTTCTGAGGAAAGGAGGCACTGGAAGGAAATCTATTGAAAACTTCCATACATAAAAGTATCTTTATCCTTCTTCACATTTAGTTCCTTCTAGGTTGCAATCATTTCTCCTCAACATTTTGAAGGTATTCCTTATTATTTTCTTGGAGAATTCTATAATATTCTGGGTTTTGACCCTTTGTATAAAACCTGTTGGTTTTTTTCCTCTCTGAAAGTATTCAGATCTGCTTTTTGTCTCCTGTGATCTGAAATTTTGCAATGGTGTATCTAACTATGGTTCTACTTTCATCCATCCTACTGAGAATTTGATGGACAATTTCAACAGAGAAACTGATGTTCCTTAGTGATCAACATTTTTTCTCCATTTATTTCTTTAATGCCCTTCCTTCTGCTTCTTTCCTCTTTTTTTCTGCGAAATCTACTCAAATTTTGAAACTCTTGGCCTTGTCTTCTAATCTCTTTTCTAATTTACATCTATTTTTCTTTAATACTACTTTCTGGATCATTTCCTCAACTTTATCTTCCACTCCTTCTATGGAAGCATTTTATTTATGATGTTTTAAATTTCAAAGATAGCTTTTTGTTGTCTGTGTATTCCTTGTTATAACACTCTATTTATAGAGGCAATATCCTACTTGAGGATAAAATTGATTGTCTCTTAAGTCTCCTCTTCTAGTATGTTTTTTCTCCTAATTTGTATTTCTCTGTTTGTTTCTTCATTGTTCTAGGTGAGCTTATACCGCAGGACTCAAGGGGAGACCACATTGCCTCTCTTTTTTTTTTTTTTTTTTTCTTTTTGGCCTCTGCATTTAATACTGGAAGCTTTTGTAGAGTACCTAATGATCCTAGACTGTTTGCTTATATTTCAGACTGAGACACTAAAAAGCTGATTTGATGGTTGGATGGTCTGTGTATGAGGTGAGGTATGATGACTCTTGGCCTTCTTGTAGGGTGATTATCTGGAAAAATAATTTCTTATCAAATATTCAAAGTCAGTATCTTCAGCGTTTCCTCCTGTTATAATCAGATTCTCCAGAGATGCCTGCTCAGACTTGACATGGTTTGGCTGTGTCCCCACCCAAATCTCATCCTAAATTGTAGCTCCCATAATTCCCACATGTTGTGGGAGGAATCCAGTGGGAGATAACTGAATGATGGGGGCAGTTTCCTCCCTACTGTTCTCGTGGTAGTGAATAGGTCTAATGAGACCTGATGGTTTTACAAGGAGAACCCCCTTTCGCTTCATTTTCATTCCCTCTCTTGTCCACGGCCATGAAAGAAGCCCCTTTACTCCTCTTTTGTCTTCCAAAATGATTGTGAGGCCTTCGGAGTCATATGAAACTGTGAGCCCATTAAACCTTTTTTTTTAAATAAATTACCCAGTCTTAGGTATATGTTTATCAACAACATGAGAATGGACTAATACAAGCCTCTTGCCTTAAAAACGTAAGACTTGCTGCCAGTGTTATGTGTTAACTTTCACTAAACCTTCTGTTTTCAGGATGGGAAAACCTCTCCCATCTGATTCTGGTGTCTCTTGGTCCCAATATCCCATCTTGTCCCACATCTCCATGTAATCTATTAGTAGGATGGAGGAAAGGCTATTTGCTTGGCTACATGGGATTAGAGAGGTACCTGGGAGGCCAGCTGGTTCCTAAACTGAAGTTGAACCAACTGTACTATTCAGTCCCATATTCACCCAACTTCTTAAGGTACCTGGTGCTGCCAAGCATTGAGTCTTTGGGGAGATTCTGCAGTGTAAAGTAGGTTGCTTCTTGTTTTTCACTACTGGTTTAAAATTTAACTTTTTCAGGTCTTCCAAATCAGTTCACACCACCCCACCTGCTTTCCAAAGTTGTGTTTCCGTCATCTCCTCTCTCACTCTCTATCTTTGGAATTTCATGTCCATAACCTCCAGTGATCCCTCCCTCCTGGTGTTCACACTTTTTGAAATGCCCTCCCCTCGACCGTGGCCAGGACCTATGATTTGCTTCTAACCTGTGAAATATGGCAAAAGTTATGAGTTGTCACTCTCCTAATTATCTTACATTATACAAGACTGTCTTAAAAGCAGACTGAAGTCAGAGACTCTCCTTGCAGGCTTAATGTTATAAGTGGTCAAGCTGGAGAAGCCCATGTGGCAAAAATATATGGGTGGCCTCTAGGGTCTGAGGATGGACTCTAGCCAATAGTCAGCAAAAAGCCGCCATTCTCATTCCCACAACCACAAGGGAACGAATTTTGCCAACAACTCGAATGAGTTGGAAGTGAATTCTTCCCCACCTGAGCCCCCACATGACATGACAGCCCAGCCAGCACCTTGATAATAGCCTTGTGTAACCCTGAGCAAAGGACAAGCTTAGCTGTGCATGGAATCCGCCTATGACCACTTTGAGATAATAAATGTGTGTTGCTTTAAGCTGCTGAGTTTGTGGCAATTCTACATGCAGCAATAGAGAACTACTATAATAAAAATGGAATAAACTATTATAATAGAAAACACAGCAATAGAAAATTATTACAATGCCATTCACTTTTTTGATGATTTTATTGTTTTAGTAGCATTTGAGGTGAATGTAATCAGTGAATTAGATAAGCATGCACATACATGATATTTGATCAAACATACTTTTTTTGTTTCTCATCATCTTCATAAAATTTACTCAGTGGAAGATTTTCCTTCCATCAGATACACTCCAGTTATACTCCAACATACTCAGGTAATAGCAATATTTTGGTCATTTTAAATAGTTTTGTAATTATGATGCTTAGTCTCCAATAAGAAGAAGAAACTACAATAATTTAGTACTCGATTTTTCTACCCTCCCCAGCTGAGTCTTATGTTGGCTTGCCTACTTGCACTAGCAAATCTCCCTTTGCTGGTTGATGTTTTTGCTAAGCTTTTCTACCTCTCCTTCCACCCACCTTGGGCAGTGAGGTTTCTGGCCTCCCCTTCACCAAGGTCCCAGAAAAAAAAATGTATCTTATAAGATAGGGACACCTTCACATGGTGTCAGGGTTCTGTGGATAGCAATTGTGTATAACGAGAGGGGGGAGCATTTAAGAACTCCTATGGAAATTCTTATAGCCCTGACTTCTCACCTTTAGCCTGTGCAAATTCTTTTGTATTCCAGGTGGTTATCTGTGACTCCCTCCTCATGCCACAATCTGGCTTCACTTCCCACTTCTTGATGCTGAGTTCCCTCCACCTCTTTGGACAACCCTATCAGATAGGACCTAAAAGAGCCCCATGCTGACCTTCACCCTTGTGTGTTTCACCATGGTTCACGGGAAACACACACATCCATTGCCCTGACAAACACTAGACATGCAGGCTAGTCTCAACACAGAACCCATTCAGCGCTCTACTACCAGAGCTGCAGCCACAATTTTAGGCAAGAATCAGACTTCCATCAGCCATGCACTCTAATTGTTGTGGTTCCATAAGAAGCTACCTGAAAAATCCTCTCTCACTATATTTGAGGTCAAGGAGCAGACATTCCTCCTTCTCACACTTTTGGGGGTAGAGAGAGAAGGCTCATAGAGTAGTTTTCTGCAAGGAAATCTTTCTCATAAAATTCTCTGTTGACTTTCATATATATTTGTGGGGTATAGAACCATCTAACTGGTCTTCAGTCATTTCCTTTGAACATCTCACTTTCGTATTTCATGCGTGCTGCACCTTGGTGCCTTGTGGAAATCTAACTTTGAATTTCTGTTCGGCATGCTTATTTAATCCACCACCATTAACTAGAAATTCCCCCAGCTCTTTATTTGTATAGCATGAAGGCTTTCCATGTCAGGAGGCTAAGACACACTCCTTAAGCCTCTCAAAACTGCAAGGATGAATCAAAGGTTTGGGTTTCTCTGGGCACTATGGTCAGAGCTGAAACTCAGGTAGGTGAGCCAAATGTGATGGAAAAATGGAAGAGAAATGTTGCTTCACATAGTATCAACTCATCTGCTGCTCTGTATGTCATCCAAAAGTGGCACTGGCTATACAAGAAAATAACTTCCACAAAGTGCCTACAGTGTATTATGAAAGAAAATAAGGATGTTTTAAGGTAACTCCCTGGAAGCTCACAATCCAAATCTCCCTTAATTTCTCTATTACATAGAATTCTGTGAGTGGTGAACTGTATAACTGACCACATAAAGATTTATTGGGCTGTAGGTAATTGCCGAGGCTTTTATGGGCTATAGAAATGGTCTGGAAGACAAACGTCCTAAAAATCCCCAATTCCCCTTAACTGACTTCGAAATCTTTGGCAAGTCACTTTACCTCTCTGAGCCCCCATGCCCTCATCTCTACACTAGCTCTGCCTTGACACTGCACTTTGCAGGGCTGGGGACCAGATGAAAGTGACTTGTAAACTGAAAAATGCCACATTACATATCATCACATTATTATACTTTCTGATATTGTTACAAAGCTATCTGAAGTGGAAGTTTTTATTTTATTTCTGATAACTTTCAATGTTAAGTGATGAAACCTAAAAACAAAAGCAAACATAAAATTCAACTGGAAAATTTGAAAGAGAAATGCCACCTCCCCCAACAAATAACTTTTCCCACCTCCCCCAACAAATAACTTTTCCCACCTCCCCCAACAAATAACTTTTCCCACCTCCCCCAACAAATAACTTTTCCCACCTCCCCCAACAAATAACTTTTCCCACCTCCCCCAACAAATAACTTTTCCCACCTCCCCCAACAAATAACTTTTCCCACCTCCCCCAACAAATAACTTTTTAACAAGAAAATGAACATGGCCTATTAATTTATCTAAAGCTACTTCATAAAATTTTCTTACTTCAACCCAGATGATTGTAAATGCCAAGTCAATAATGCCGTTTCATGAAAATAGAAACCATATTTTGTGATCAAGGTACAACTGACACAGTTTCCAACAAAACCTACTCTTCTGAATTTATGGAGCACTTGCTTTGAATCAAATCACATGGAAATAAATCTTCTTTTAATTTAATTGAAGACAAAAGGGAACGGTAATTAAGCCACTGAAACATTCTTCTTTTATTCCCAGACTCTTAAATCAGAAAACGCAATCTAATACTGAGCATAATTTCTTCATTGGCATTTATCTCTAAATGTCAAGTTGTTTTGAAATGCTTTTCTTGATTTTATGGTTCCTTGCTTATTCAGTTGAGAAAAACTGAGTTAGCATGATATCATTGGAAGAATTTCCAGTATGAGAAAATGCATAATGGCCTGAAGAGGAAAAAAATGATAATGATTATTGCTACTCTCTTGGAACCAAGCATGAGACCAAAATGAAAATTAGCATGTGGATTTTTTTTTTTTTTTTTACAACTAGGAGCAGTTTTAAAAGTTTGTCTAAGGAAAGACAAAAAAAAAAAATGTTGGTGGAGAGGAATAGCATTTCACTGACACCCTAGAAGCTTGCATTTGTGAAGAATCTCTTATTTAAGAAATACCATGTTTTTCAAATATTGCTGGGAAATGACACAAGTAGATTGAGATCACAGTATGTTATTGCTGGAAGAATCTTAGTAATCTCTTAGCTTTTTATTTTATATGTGGGGAACAAATGCCCCCCAAAGCACTCAAGCTGATGGTGGCAATGACAACGGAACCCAAGCGTCCTGGACGAGCACATTCTCCAGACACTTGAACTTTATCTGGAATTTAAATAATTTTAATGAGAATATAAAATGAGTTTCCCATTTTCCTACATGCATGATGACATTAACATAACTGAATGTGAAATGGGACTTGATCTTAAGTATGACTTCAACTTAACTTGTAAGGCAATGTCTCCTCCTCCACTTCCATGCTCCATCCTTCTCTCTTCTCTAAGAATACTGTGACTATTCGCAAAGCTTAAATACTGGTATTGCAGCTGCTGAATAGCAGAGACTTTAGTAACCACCAATCAATGAACATAGGGCCAATGCATGTCACAGGTGGAGGAGACAGTGCTCTTTCACTCTTAGCAGGTGTGGCCCCTTCCTGCCCAGGGGCATTTTAGGGAGGAGGATATATGCAACATCAGGGCACAAGCACCTGGCTGCATACCCACTGCTCGGCAGCTGGCACAAGATGGGTGATTCTCCAGTAAGGACATAAATGGTGTTAGTCTCACCAGACTCCTTCCCCTCATGGCCTCAACGATCAATGCCACAGGTTTATATAACATCTAACTGGGGAAATAGAGATAGTTTGTGATGAAATTACATAAAAAATACTCTCTGGTTCTCCATGAGCATCAGGTTGCCTACATTGTTTGGTCAGCGCTGAGCACAGTCCGAATGAACCCTGAACACATGGCTGGCTGAAAATCCCACACTTCTCATATGAGTTTCTTAGATGTTGCCATTGCATTTTCTTCATATGATATACTTACATTCTCTTTTCACACCTTTTATAACCTTTAGTTTTACTGTAACTCACCTTTGCTTTGCAATGGGTTGAAAGGCTTTGAGAATTTGAGTTTGGCAGATAAATCTGATGAGTTTTGCTGCACAAAAGAAAAATGCATCATTTGGACATGAGCAGTATTCTTTTACTGTTGGTCTGCATGTCCTGACTTCCTGATGTCATTAGCAATTCTTTATTCCATTTTCATAGGTGTTATTCTTTTTTCAAGAATTTAGAGTGGCTACTTTCTCACTCTTTCTTCTGCTTAATCTATTTAAAACGCCTAAAAGTTTATTTCCAACTGCATTTGTGTTCCTGTATGTTTTTACAACTTCTAATAACAAACTGGAAACAGTTTTAAAGGCACCATTATCCCTTTTCATGTCTGTGTTTACATTTCTTTGGTTCACATTTGTTACTAGAAGAGAAACCCATTGGAGGAAAAGGGAGGAAAAATAGTGTTCCTGCTAAAAATGGTTCCCAATAAAGCTTTGCTTTCTTTACCTTTGCTCATCTTAGCTCTCAAACCTATTTGTGAATGACACTTTGGTCATTGCTGCAGAGGTTATAGAGAGTTCAATAATTTAAAAGCTGAATTATCAAATTAAATAAAATATTTGAAGTAAAAAGCATGTACTTATTGGGAAAGATAAAAGTGTTTACACACATTATATGTTTTTCCATTCATTAGTTCATCACTCGTTTGTCCATTAATTTATAATCTTATATTGAATGCCTCTGTGTGCCACATACTGTTCTAGGCACTGGGGAATACTGGAAGAAATACGTTCCGTTCCCTGTTACAGTGTATGCCACAAATAAACCAAATCAAGGTGAGAGAAACAGGGTCTTATTATATGCAGTAGGTAGACCAGTGATGTTTCTCAATTTTCGCTGGTATTAAGATACACTGAGCTCTGAAAAAAAAAAAAAGTTACAAAAATAAGAATAAAAAAGATTTAAAACTTTCAAAGCAAAATAATTAATTTTCTAGAATTCAGGGCTCAACAAACATATAATGCTATAACCCTAAAAAAAAAAAATCCTAAGGTCAGGGATCATGGCACTTAAAACTGTATCCTGTACCATTTGGAGACAGAAATCTCAGGTTGTAACATACTCAACATACTTCTCTGTGGTCTGGGAAGAAGCATCCTCCTCAGGTGTGTGAAGTTAAATGGGTCTAAGCAGTTGACCAAGTAACAGGCCCTGAGTTACTAGAACTCAGATGAGGTCTGTAAATCCATTCTTTGTGGAGGCAGGGGGTCTGTCGAGGCCACCAGAGTCTGGGTCTTGGAGAAGAGTTACAGAAAACAGGGATAGGGACAATGGAGGGTCAAGACAGAGGCCTGAGCATGGAGAGGCTTTGGGGTCCACACAGTGTGCTATGGCCTGAAGGATGGTCCTTGCTGAGACTGTTGCTGGCTCCTCTTTCATTCCCTTCAGCCAGCTATCACAGTCTCACTGCTCTGTTCAAGATCCCTATTTTATCCCTCCTTTAGCTATCTCTCAGTGGATAGCCTTGTCCTCTACTTAAGAAAAACAAAAAAGTATCAAGGTTGGAACTCTCAACATCACGACCCTGTAAACCAAAAATAAAATTCTAAGCTCCCCAACCAACTGAATGGATCACCCTCTCAGCCAAGGAGATTTTAAAGAAACCTGAAAAACCAGTTGAGGTCATGATGGGAAGTGAGGGTCAGACATGTTTCATTATACTCTCCTCCCTTTGGAGCTTAGGCACAAAACTGAGATCTTAAGACTGATTGAACAGACTCTGTAGCAATAAGATACCAAATTCCATCCAAACTCTAGTATAGCATCATATGACAGATAGTAGGCCCTGAAAGAAATCAAAGTATTTTACTGCAAAATATATTTATTTGACATATTTTTAAATGGCCCTGTAAAGCTGTCTCTTGTGGGAGAAATTTATATTCTGAAGAACATTCCCTTCCCTTTCCAGATATTTTTCTGATCCTGAAGAGATTAGCTGAGGATCTAGCATCCTTTAAAAGATCTGAATAGAAAACATCTCTTGCATCAAAGGGTACCTACCTGTAAGACTTCATCTACATAAAAAGAACCTTGGTCCACACAACCCCTCAGCTTAACTCAGGAGCTCCTTTCTATTGATTCCAGGTCTTTAGATAATAACTTAATTCTTTCAGTCAATTGCCAATGAGAAAACCTTTGAATCCACCTATGACCTAGAAGCCCTCCTGCCCCCACTTGGAGTTGTACCATCTTTCCAGACCAAATCAATACATACCTCACATGTACTGACTGATGTCTTACGTCTTCCTAAAATGTGTAAATTCAAGCTGTAATCCAGCCATCTTGGGCACACATTCTCAGGACCTCCTGAGGCTCTGTCATGGCTCATGATCCTAAGCTTGGCAAATAAACTTCTAAATTGATTGAGACTTGTCTCAGGTACTTTTTCATTTACAACCCCAATCTCTCCATGTTGTTCCTCCTGCATCAGTGCGCTACTTCCAGTGCCAAGCTAAGGAGCTAATCCCTCCATCTTCAATCTAGCCACTCCCTCTGTCTTCCCAGGAGTCATCTTCTGCCCATTATCCTCTCTCTTTCATTTGTTTTCAGGCTCTCTCTTCACTGGATCACCCCTCCCAACATATGAACTTGTCACACCTGGCAACTTCAACTCTAGCCTGTCACTACTGTCCTGGGTCTACATCTGGTTACCACACTCGCTGATTTTGCTCACAAGTGAGTTTCTTGGCAGGAATATTCATCAAATGTTATCTCTTTCTCACCTGCTCATCATCTGTCATCTGGGGTCCTTGGGGTTCTGCTTTTTCATTCAAACTCTGTAAGAAAATTATAAATGCACATCTTTTCTTCTGGAAAAAAAAATGTATATTTATTTTAAAGCAAATGAACCACCTAACCAGAAACAAAATCTCATTTTTATCACTGAATTTGGAAACGAAATTCTGGAGAAGGTACAGATACAGACACAGCAAAGCCCTCACTGACCAGTGCTGCCTTCTTAGAATTGTCAGCCCTTGATGTTAGAAACAGATAGAAACTGTCAGGCATTCTTGCTTTTGGTTTTGTTTTATTTTACTTGGGAATGTTTTTCTTTCTTTGGTTTTCCAAAGAGAAAAATGTTGACTTTCTGCTTTGCAGGGTGGGGAGTGTCCTGTCTCGTCATATTCACTAAAGGTTTTTCTTTGATATAGTCACATGTGCTGTAGTTTTCTCCTTTTCTTAAGTGTAGATAGTGATTCATTAGTTTCACAACTTCTGGTTCAAGGGATTTTTAGTTCTTCCAGACAGAAAATCTAAATCCCAGAATGTGAGAACTTCTGCTTTGAAAAACTAGTCCAACATTTAATTTCTACAGTTGAGAAAATTGAAACTTAGAGATGAAGTGACTTTCCTAAGATCACACAGCTAATTGGTTGCAGAGTCAGAAATATAAGGGCAGGTCCAGTTCACCTGCTTATGGGCTAGTGCTCCCTAATTCACAGCAGTGCTGTCTGCTATAAAATGCAGACTAAGGAAGACTTTTTAATGCCAGAGGATAATTTTCTCATTGATTTTTATTTCAAAAGACTGTATTATCACTTGTAAAAATCTCTAAACACCCATACAGGATTGGATGCAGTTAAGCCAGTTGACTTTTATAAAATACAGAAATCCTCTGCTTTAGAACTCTTTCTGAAAGGCCCTCAGTGCGTTGCTGAAAAACAAAAGTCTAAATAACATTGAAAATACAAAATATGTGTTCAAGTACTTTTGTTTCTAAATATACTATCCTCATATGGATTATACTTTTATGGCAAGGAATAAAACAGAAATCCTCCATTTCCTTAAAAACTTGTCTTTTTTGTAGACTTAGGAGCTAAGATTGCAAGGAACAGAGTCAGTGATACTAGTTTAAAAAGGAAAATTATTAACACATAATAATTTTATATATTAGAAGTTAACCAAATTTAAAGACAAGAATTTAACCCCTTTTACCTTTCTAGAGAAGGAAAAATGGTTGACAGAAGTTTCAGCAAGTCAGATGAAGAAAAGAGCCTTGCTAGTCCTAAATGCTGACAAGCAAGTCAGACTAAAGCAAATGCCTTTGTTCAAAGGTATTCGCGCACAAGCTCCCACAGACCTCCATGCTTGAGCATCCTTGTAAGTGGCTGTGACTTCACAGTCATTCATTTAATCACCCATTCACTCAACAACTCTTTACTATCGCTCATGTGTCAGGCTGCACGTCAGATACCAGGAATATAACAGTAAAAGAAATTCAAGGAGTTTAAACAGAAGTTGGCTTGCAGCAAGACTGTATAAAAAGAAAAATGCAACACTGGAACTTCATGCATTGGATTCACGGCAGTAGGAGATAATTACCTTTGCTGTTTGCTTCCAAGAACTTAAGGCAGACAACTTGTTGAACAGAAGTTGTCGCAGCTATAAGGGCAACAAAGAAATATTGAGGAGATACACATACAATCATACACAGACAAGAACTACTGCAGGTTGAAATGGTTATTTAACAGTATTATTTCCTAGAAGCATTTAGTAGACCATGAATGGGTATCTGAAAGAAGATTATTTTCTTTGTCTCTTTACCTATAAACAAAACTAGAGTTAAACAAAGAACGTCAGTACCAAATGCCATACTCATTCAGATTTTAGACATTAGTAGTTGGCAGTAATTCCTAAACTGAAGTGTATCTTTGAAGTGAAGGGTTTCCTAACCACATGAATGGTACAGACAAGGAAATTATTAATTATTTAGTACAATTAAGAAGAGCAAATTTCTTCTTTGTAGATAGGGGTTTGTTCATGTGCAGAATTTTTCCTATAATTAGCAACAATTATGCTAATTATAAAATATCTTTATTTTCTTATTAAAACAAAGACTGTACATCTATTAGCTTACTGCCTTCACCTCTCCCAAGAGAATTGTTTAATGCTTGGGTTTATGAAGTAAGCATATTTAAAATTTTTTCTATTATCTTTTACTTAAACTCATTCTTCTTCACTGGGAATTTTATTTGATGTGAGAGGCTATTTATTTATTTATTTATTTATTTTTCTTCCACAATATACCTTATTTTTTAAATTTTTTTATTTCCATAGGTTACTGGGGAACAGGTGGTATTTGGTTACATGAGTAAGTTCTTTAGTGTGATTTGTGAGATTTTGATGCACCCATCACCTGAGCAGTATATACTACACCCAATTTGTAGTCTTTTATTCCTCACCCCTTTCCCAACCTTTCCCACTGAATCCCCAAGGTCCACTGTGTTATTTTTATGTCTTTACATCCTCAAAGCACAGCTCTCACTTATAAGTGAAAATGTACAATGTTTGGTTTTCCATTCCTGAGTTACTTCAGTTAGAATAGTAGTCTGGGCCCAGCACAGTGGCTCATGCCTGTAATCCCAGCACTTTGGGAGGCCAAGGCGGGTAGATCACAAGGTCAAGAGATTGAGACCATCCTAGCCAATATGGTGAAACCCCATCTCTACTAAAAATACAAAAAAAATTTAGCCAGGCATGGTGGCACACACCTGTGGTCCCAGCTACTGTGGAGGCTGAGGTGAAAGAATCGCTTGAACCCAGGAGGTAGAGGTTGCAGTAAGCTGAGATTGCACCACTGCACTCCAGCCTGGTGACAGAGCAAGACTCCATCTCAAAAAAAAATAATAATAGTCTGTGAGAGGCTATTTAATATTTACTGTTTAAAGCTTTACAAATATAGAAGTTGATATATCTTTCAGTATATTCTAAATAAATGGGCAGACTAATTAAAAGAACAAGAGAATTCACCTTTTAGGAAAGTAATTTTGCTATGGAATTATTGCCATACCATAATTTAAATTAGAAAAGTTAAAGTAAAAAAAATTGTTCTTTTCTTCTGACAATGTTTACATTACGTGTTTGATTAGTTCTGTACAGTTTTATCAACAGTGACTGTTTAGTTCCTCTGTCTTCTGACTGAGCCTGACTTCAATAAAAGCACAGAATTTTATTACAAAAGTACCCATAGCCCAACCTCTTATTATATGAATAAAGTCCTCAGAACAAAGGGAATGAGCCTTAAGATGTCTGGGATGGGGGTTAAAGAGAGAAATAAATGTACATACCTTACTATCCAAGAGTATTCCAAAGCATAAGATAAAAAATCCCTTTAAAAAAAAGGAATAAATCACATATATCGTATTTTTCTTTTCCAGAAGAGAAAGCATTTATATGTAACACTATTCAATCACCCCACGTTGAAACTGTTTTCTTGTCTGTCTCCCTAAGAGACTGTAGGCTCCTTGAAAGCAAGAACACTGGCCTCCACAAGTGCATGGCACAATGCAAAGTACTCAAAACAAAAATTTTTGTGTTGATGTATAAATAAGCAAATGACCAAGTGAATGAGGTTTTGCATGTGGAGTTACATTCTCCCCTATTGTACCATCGCAACCCAAAACAAATAGCGTTCTATTGTGTCTGTATCTTAGTCTTTCTTTAGACCACACATTTAATGTCGACTAAGCATCTATGATGGCAGCAGGCACAGAGATCCAATCATATGGCCCAATGGAGGGATCTGACCTATATCAGCATCCTTTCCTTCCAGTGCAGGTCTTGGGGAACCCTTGGTAAATGTTTTGGTGCACCCTGAATCCTCCTCCCAGGCATGGCTCCTTTGGTTGCTGCGTGTTCCGACAGTGTATCACGGTGAGACTGGACTCTTGCTCCCCAACAGGAGCGTCCTAAACTTGTCACCACTAGGGGGCATGCTCTATGATTGCCATCCACACTAGCACCTGACTGTTCACTGGTTGCTGAATAGATGGAGAACCAATTACTTTTGGGAAATACCTATTGAGCATTTGTTATACGGGCATTGCCAGACAATGTGACAAGTGCTAAATTATCTCATTTAACCCTCACATTTATTCAATGATATAAGCATTATTATCTCTATTTAAAAGATGAGAGAATTTAGGGAGAGAGATTAAGCAACGTGCTAGAGGTCACACAGTTCGTAAAGTGATGTATTTGAGCCCAGAGCTATTTAACTCCAGAGCTCAAACGTTTAACCACCGCTTCCCTGAATCATTGTCTGAGGTGGTCCAGCGAAACCTTCACTGAACTGGGATTGAAGGCTCTTCCAGATTTATTAAAACCTAATGATTGCTTTGTCCACTTCCTCTCTGAACACTTCCTGACTGTGGCAAGTAAAAAGCCATTCATTGTAGCAAAGATTAGCAAACTTTTTCTGTGATCAGCCAGGT
This sequence comes from Alouatta palliata, assembly GCA_004027835.1. NCBI lineage: Eukaryota > Metazoa > Chordata > Mammalia > Primates > Atelidae > Alouatta > Alouatta palliata. Next base: position 107,477 of record PVKV010001423.1, read on the forward strand.
GGTAAGTACTTTAGGCTTTGCAGTCTATACGGTTTCTGTTGCAACTACTCAACTCTGCCATTGTTGTGAAAGCAGCCATAGACCATCTATACATGAATAAGCGTGGCTGTAGTCCAATAAAACTTTATTTACAAAAACAGGGTACTGGCTGCATTTTGCTAGCCCTTTCTCTATTGAACCCTAGAAAATTTCTTTCCACTATTCACAGTCAACAACTACTTATCGTGTATTTCCCTTTCTCTGTTTATTTTTTCCCAGAGGTTTGCGTAAGAGAAAGAGAAATGAGTCAGCAGCAAGAAGGATTGTTTGCTGTAAGAACTCTAATAGATTTAAAGCCCTGTAATAGGTTACTGAGGAAATTCCATATTCTGCTTCAGTATGACAGTAACTAAGTAGGAAAAAGATTTTTTCTATTCATTCTTTCCATGCAGTTTTTGTGATGGTCTTGCTGGAGGCAGGGAGATGAGATAATCTCCGGAGTGGTTTTACCAACCTGAGTTCTCTACTTATTCCAATTACTTGACCGTACAATAGGTTATTGTTATTGTTCTCACCTGGAATGCATTGAGTAAAGCAAAAATAACATGCCAAGCCGGATTCTGGCTGTCCACTATTGTTCCTATTCCAAAGCCCCAGGTGAGCCCTAGCAGAGGAGTCAGAACGAGGAGGCTTTTCCCCACGCGGACAATGGTGGCCTTGTCATCCTGACTCAGTCTCTCTCCAACAGCCGGCCTCCAGAGCTTTGTGAGAACTAACAGCACCACAAGGAAGTTCACAGCCACAATAGCCAGCACAGGGATAACAAAAGCCAGGAGTGGTTTGCTTCCACTGGACCAGTTAAGCCAACACACATCTTTCCTTTGGTAGGTATTGCTAGGTTGTGTGATGGCGATGGTGATGACAGATATAATGAGAGGGCACCCATAGCCCAGGCAGAATCCAACAGCCATCATCAAAGGCCGGGCCATATGATGGAACACGAGGATGATCCGGTAAGCCAGCAGGATGCCAAGCATGAGCATCCAGAAGAACAAAGAGAGGTAGAAGAAGTGTGTAAAGAACACAGCAGCTGTGCAGACTCCAGAAGGGTTCACTGTGGTGTCCGCTGTGGCACCAACAATAAACCAGACATCGGCAATCAACAGGGACAGGGCTATGTTCACCATGCAAATATGACGTGTGTGTGAGGTTTGGGTTTTTTTAATCTGCTTCCAAAACAGAGCCTCGATGATCAGGCATAAGATGAGACTTCCAATGGAGATACCCAGACCCACGTAGGTGATGCATTTCACAACGGGGAGGATCGTAGTGGGGACAAAAGGTGACATCAGCATGGAGAAGGAGGTCAAGTGAGTGCATCGACACATCACAGTGTCTGGAGTTTCATTCACTAGGTGGCAGCCTGCATCATTCCACTGCAAATGACTGAAATCCCAAAACACACAATGAGGCTGGCTCAGGTTTGACTCTATCTTGGAAAAAATCAGGAAAACTTCATTTATGGAATAGTTTTGAATAACCGTGGATATCACAGGTCCATTGACCTGAGCATTTCCATTTTTGGAAATAGGTAGAACGTTCCCCAGAGTCAACGAGGCCATGCTGATAATGGTTTCTGGAAGGGATCTCTGGAATTGATCTGACCCAATTAACACATGGCCTCTGATGGGAATAGATGTATTTGGGGGAAACATTTCAATTTGATAGTTGTAACCCCTTTTGAGTTGGCTTTTGGTCACTGGAATCCCTCTCCAGTTAATGAACTTCCGAGAAAGATTCAGAGGAAGAGCTGTTGGAGGCACCAGAGTGCTCATGTTTTCCAATGTCTCTAGAAACCGTGAGCTGGCATGTTTTTCTTCCTGCAGTAAGACTGTCCAGCTGGTCACTGAGGCTGAACTAAGGATATGGTCAGCTATATCGATGACATCCTGAAATACAAGGATGAAAGTCAGTTTGCGTTTTTGAGTAAACAGATAAGAGGACTAGGAGTGGATAGTCATTAGCATTAAGTATAGGAAAAACGCCCAGAGAATTGGCTCAGTCACGAACCACATTAAAATTCATCAATTAAATTTAGCTCAGTTCCTCTGTACAGTAGGATTTTTGGGCAAAAATCTTGGGTCAGCAGAATCAAGTAAGTCCCGGGGTGATCACCCCAGAGCATTTGTAAGCACACTGGGACTTCAGAACAAATGAGAAAGCATCCTGCAATTTGGGCTGCACATGTGAATTTCCTCTTCCCTGAGATGGCAAAAATGACTGCACTGCTATTCAGGCTGAGGCTCAAAGGTGCAGACACTACTTTGTACTGCTTTCCCATATTATGTTTGTTTTGCTAACACCAGAAGTTCAAAACTCACAGAAGAGATGCTCAAATTTTTAGGTTTCTTGTTTAGTAAAGTATTTACGTTTCTTGTTTCCTACTATATAAAGCAAAAAAAAAAAAAAAAAAAAAAACAAAAAAAAAACACTTTGAAGCCTGGACCCAGGCATTGAATTGTCATGGCTTTAAGGGACAGTCTTAGCTTGAGAGATTCCTTTTCCAAGCAACTCCTTGAAAGTTGTTACTTCTTCCCACAGAACCCCTTCTCTTGCTTATGAGTGTCTGGCTCCCAGACATTCTGCTGTAAGCATCTGTCACTCCAACTGAGTCTTATCCTGACCCAAACCTCTCTGCCTTCTAGCCCCAGAATCCCGTGATGTTCTACTTCTGCTGTCCCTAGAAACCTCTGTTTTCTTTTGCTTTGTGTTTGCCTGTTTTGTTTTCACCTTTCATGTTATTTTTAGCCTTTTTGTGTCATTTTATTTTCGTTGGTCTCTTGTAAACAACGTGTGGTCAGGTTTCTAAAAAAACAAATTGGAGTATCTTTTCTTTAACTCGGGGAGTTTAACTTACGATATTTAGTATCACTTCTGAAACAATTTTCATCATATATAGTTAAGTATTATTGTGTGCTTATTTAACATACATTATATAATCCAATTTTTTAAAACATTATATCCTTTAACATATAAACTGTATACACCCAAAATGTTTGGAAGAATATTTATTGAACAAATGCTTACTGAGCATATGCTATATATCACTTTCATTCTTCTAGGTACAGAGGTGATAACCTAAAATGTAAGCCATGTCTATTTTAAAGTGATCAGGCTACAGATAATTTACTTTTCTTTTTGTTTATTAGCATTTCTCATAGTGACCAAGTATCATTTATGTAATTTTTAAGCTAATCTTTAAATGTACAAATGAAACCATAAATTCCTTAGTTGAGAGAAACTGTTACAAAGGGGGTTTTATTTTTTTGTTGTTACTGTTGTTTTGTTTTGTTTTGTTTTTGAGACACAGTCCCACTCTGTCACCCAGGCTGGAATGCAGTGGCACAATCTCGGCTCACTGCAACCTCCCACTCCCTGGTTCAAGCGATTCTCCTGCCTCAGCCTCCTGAGTAGCTGGGGCTACAGTTGACCGCCACAATGCCTGGCTAATTTTTTGCGTTTTTAGTAGAGACGGGGTTTCTCCATGTTGGCCAGACTGGTCTCGAACTCCTGACCTCAGGTGATCCACCCACCTTGGCCTCCCAAAGTGCTGGGATTACAGGCATGAGCCACCGCACCAGATGGGGGTTCTTAAAATATGCACTGTTCAAGTCTGAACTTGTGGCCACAGGAAAAGAAAAATTATAGACTACGAACATGTTGCAAAGTCGGTGCCTGTGTCACATAGTGCAATAGCTCATCGCCTCCTCTAAGCCACGTGCTGCCCAGGCAACCTGCATAAGGGCAGCTCTTTCTTCCTTTGAGCTCACACTATTGATCCCATGAGTTCCCTGTATACTGCAGAGAAAGCAGTAAAGTTCACATAAGGACTGCTACATGGCTTTCTGTCTTTGCCAGCAGTTCCCCATCTTTAAGGCTTTTGTCATTCTTCCTACAAGATCAAGCATCTAAAGTGAGCCCTTCAAGCATTGGCAAATCATACCTCCATTGTTGAATTGGACACCTTGAAGTGGCTGGCCAGTGACAGAGATGAAATATTGCCCAGAATCGACACCACCGAAGCCAGATTCCCCACTGTGGTCGATGGGCTTTGCCGAATGATGACAGAAAGATTTCGCACCAAGGATGACACAGCTGCCTCAGTGGCATTGCTTACAATCACACTGAAATTCTAGAAGCAAAAATGGTTAAGTTCTAGAAAACAAGGACACGCTATGTTTCATCAAATTTAAATCAGGTGTCTTGGCCACATAGAACTAACATTTGTATGGCATGTTCTAATATAGGATAATTACATAATAATGGTAACAATGGCTGTTATTCAGTGATTTCTATATTTTAGACATTGTACTAAATGCTTTACCAGGGATTCATTGTTTGAATTCTTTCAACATCCTTTGAGAGAGGTACTATTATCATTTTCATTTTATAGCTAAGGAAACTGAAACTTGAAAAGAGGTACTAAAAAATATTTTCATATAAATTATTATTCTAATTACACTGAAACTCATGTTCAATGAGATTTAATGACCTTCCAAAGAGCAGTCAGCTGGAAATGTTAGGATAGGTCTATTGGTACTAATCCTATGTTATATTCACCACGCTACACTGAGAATTCCTTGTAAGATGGGAAGATAGAGAACATACATGGAGATATAACTACTGGACTTGTTCCAGGACCATTTTGTCACTAGATTTGGAGTTTTGGGGAGTTTTTTGTTTGTTTGTTTGTTTTTTGTTTTGAGATGGAGTCTTGCTCTCGGGGCTGGAGTGCAGTGGCATGGTCTCAGCTCACTGCAACCTCCACCTCTCAGGTTCAAGTGATTCTCCCACCTCAGCCTCCCGAGTAGCTGGGATTACAGGCACATGCCACCACACCTGGCTAAATTTTTTTTTTTTTTGTATTCTTAGTAGTAACGGGGTTTCACCATGTTGGCAGGCTGTCTTGAACGCTTGACCTCATGATCTGCCTGCCTCTGCCTCCCAAAGTGCTGGGATTATAGGCGTGAGCCACTGCCCAGCCCTAGATTTGGAATTTTACTTCTTCTTTAAGACTCCCATCTGCTTCTACTACACTAAGCTAACTTGGAAAGCAGCAAAGGAGGGCTGACCCCTTCCACTCGACATAAGTCAATCCCCGAGCCCAGGTGCCCCCTGTTTTCCTTCTTGTTCTTCTCAACTGACAATGCTGTTTTCTGTTCAAGGCACCTGGGATCTGCCTGGAGCAAACTAGTCTCAACTATTGCTTATGTCCAGAATTGAGGCAACAAAGGCAAGAGCAAGAAGACACCCCAGAAGCCAGCTAATCTAATCCCCTTCCCCAGTTTACAGATGAGGAAACTGAGATCCAGAAAGGGAGAAGTAAACATTCCACAGTCCCCTGATGAAACCATTCTGGGGTTTCCTACTGCAGCAGCAAGGTCTCTGGCTGGGATAGAAGTTCTGCTCAACATGGAGATCTACTTGCTGAACAGTATCTGTGAACTGGTCTTGGGGTCCTTCTTTTCAGTGACTTGAGTTACTCTGGTTCCTAGATATGTATTTCCTTCTTTATATCTACCTTATCTTAATACTTGAAACTTCCTAAGAGAGCATCATGTGGAGGGCATAGCACCTGATACGGTTTGGCTCTGTTCCCCACCCAAATCTTAGGTCAATTTATAATTCCCTTTGTTAGAGGTGGGGCCTGGTGAGAGGTGACTGGATCATGGAGGTGGTTTTTAGTGGCTTAGCACCATCCCCCAAGTGCTGTCTCATGATACAGTTCTCACAAGATCTTGTTGTTTAAAAGTGTGTAGCACTTTCCCCATCCTCTCTCTCTGTCTTTCCTGTCACCATATGAGGATGTGCTTGCATCCCTTTCGCCTTCCACCATTATTGTAAGTTTCCTGAGGCCTCCCCAGATATGTCTTCTGTACATCCTGCATAACTGTGAGTCAAACCTCTTTTTTTGTACAAACTACTCAGTCTCAAGTAGTTCTTTACAACAATGTGAGAACACAGTAATACAGCACTGGACTAGGAATCAAGCAACCATGCTTCTAATGCAAAACTATTGCTACCAGAGGAATGACTGGCCCCTCGGTCTTTTGTTTTCTGATCTGTAAAATAAGGTTGGTTAACCAGATACTCCTTGAGGTCCATTGTGGTTCAGTCATTTTATATGGTTCACCTAAGTCTGACCCACTCCTTGCCCTAATTTCTGATATAGATATATCCTTACTTGTACTAAGCCTGCTGGCTTATGACTCACACCTTCACTTTTCTCTTTAATTCTCATGTCTTCTGGACTTCTAAGTCCAGCTTAGCTGCTGCTCTACCGTCCATCATAGACCTCCTCAGCGTTGACACACTCCTCCACAACACCCCTGCCTGACAAAACTATCAACTCTGACTTCTGAGCTGCAACCTAGACTCTGCCGTCCAGACTCAGCCACAGGTTCACCAGGATCTAATGTCATCCTTGCTCTTTGCATACTGGCCAAGGATGCAAGTAGATATACTTACCCTCCACCTTGCCATGCTCACTGAGAGATAACCACTCTGAAACTCAAAACCAGCGCAAGTCTGCAAAGTGAAAACGCCTCACCTTCTTCAGTTCTTCAAGCTGAGGAAGCACACAAGTCTCCGTGATGACCTGCCACCCAGAGGACTGACACCTGCCTGTGATGTTTCCCCTGTAGACACTGCTGCAGGGCAGGGTATATTCATCATCCTTGGACCCAAATCCAAAGACAATGTCATTACACTGGGCTGGAAACAAAAGAAAATAAAAAAAAAAATGACCCTAGAATATCCCGGCACTCTATGTAAACCATGTAGTCATGTTCAAACATTTTAAAACTCTTATTTGTGGAGACAAAATCCAGGCAAAATTCAGAAGTAAGAGAAATTTGTCTTTGATGCCCAGCTTCATCCCTCTCAACACTCCTTACTCATTCTTGATGCCATACCCTCCCTGAGCCTGACTCCTCCCTCCAGGTATCTGATCTGTACCAACAATATCACTTTTAATGGGTTATCAACTGGTGAGCATTAGGTGATAATAAGGATAGATGTTATCACTCTCAGGAAATATTTTTACTCTTCAAAGGAATATTAGAAAACCAGACAATTTTCAAGACACGATAGAATAAAGCAGTAATGATATGGTTAAAAGATGGGTAGTTGCTATTTGTGGATAGCACTTCCTACTTGTACCCCTTTAAGCATTTCTCACATTGCAACCAGTTGCCACTCTTCCAGCTGGCCCTTAGTAATGCATTCTTACCACAACTGGAACTAGGAGATGGAGACATTAACTGGAAGATCCACAAGGGCTATGATTTTCTTTCTGGTTTTTTCTTTGTTTGTTTGTTTGTTTTTGTTTTTGTTTTTTTTTCCGAGGTGGAGTTTTGCTCTTGTCACCCAGGCTAGACTGTAGTGGTGTGATCTTGGCTCACCGCAACCTCTGCCTCTCGGGTTCAAGCAATTCTTCTGCCTCAGCCTCCTGAATACCTGGGATTACAGGTGCACACCACCATGCCTGGCTAATTTTATTTTTGAGACTGAGTCTTGCACTGTCACCCAGGCTGGAGTGCAGTGGCACGATCTCAGCTCACTGCAACCTCCACCTCCTGGGTTCCAGTGATTCCCCTGCCTTGGTCTCCTGAGTAGTTGGGATTACAGGTGTGTGCCACCATGCCTAGCTAATTTTTTTGTATTTTTAGTAGATACGGGGTTTCACCATGTTGGCCAGCCTGATCTCAAACTTCTGATCTCAGGCAATCTGCCCACCTTGGCCTCCCAAAGTTCCGGGATTACGGCATGAGCCACTGCACCCGGGCCTGGCTAATTTTTGCATTTTTAGTAGAGACGGGGTTTTACCACATTGGCCAGGCTGATCTTGAACTCCTGACCTCAAGTGATCTGCCCACCTCGGAATCCCAAAATGCTGGCATTACAGGCATGAACCACCACGCCCAGCCAGGGCTAAGATTTTTGTTTGTTTTCACTATTGCTGCATTTTAAGTGTATAGACACTTTGGACTCTCAGTAAATATTAATTGAATAAATATTGTTGAAAGAGAGTGGTACAGATTTTGGTAGGAAAGACAAGATTTAATGTAAAAGGAAAAGATAAATATCCAAAGAAAAACTCTGTGTGTGTGTGTGTGGGTGTGTGTGTGTGTGTGTGTGTGTCTCTGTCTGTCTTTATATGTGTTAAAGACAAGATTTCTTAGATTGTGTCTTAGGAATATTGTCAGCCTCAGGGCTCTTTCAACATGTTTACCAGTCAACTATTGCTGAGTTCCTTCCATCACAGCCTATGGTGAAGTCAGTCCTCCACAGTGTTTACATTAAGAGGTAGAGATCAGATCTTCGATTAGCAAGAATTTGAAATAGTCGGTTGAAGGTAAGTTTCAATGTGGTGTGGGGAAGACAGCTGCCTGTTTGTACTGAAAGTCAGTTAGAGAACAAGTCTTTATTGAAATGTCTGAAATCTACTTCCTGAGGACACAAATGAACACTAATTAAAGGGCTCCCTTAACCTAAGCAGAGGATGGGAATCCAGCATTACCTTTTCTGAACACTCTGAAAGAGCTGTCTTCTAATGGGAACAGCTTGTGAAGGGCTGCCTTAGCCTTCTCAGCAACCTCTTCAATGGCTGACAGCAGTTCAGATGCACTTCTGGAACCAACAACTTCATATCCAGCAACAATGCTTCCATGTCTGCAGTGATGATGGGGAAAGAGAAATGAGATTCACTACTTATTCATTCATTCACTCAGGGCCTACACCGTGTGTACATGGCATTGGGTCCATAGGAATAAACCATACAGAGTTTACATTCTCTGTTTTACATTCTCTGTGGATAAGGCAAGGCAAATAAGAAACAAGCAACCACCAAAAAAAAAAAAAAAATATATATATATATATATACATATATAATATGTATAAATAATGCATATAACATATAATATATATACATAAAAACTTTAGGGTAGGCATGGTGGCTGATGCCTGTAATCCCAGCATTATAGGAGGCCAAAGTGGGAAGATTGCTTAAGCCCAGGAGTTTAAGACAAGCTGAGCAACATAACAAGACCTCAACTAGCCAATAAGAAACAAGTAACCATGAAAAATATATATATTTATAATATAAATAATATATAATATACTATATATTATATAGCAGTACATATTATACAGATATATAATATATGTTATATAAGGCATTATATAATATCTATTATATAATATATAATATTATATATTACATGTATTATTATATTTATATTTATATGTTTATTTTATATATTTATATGTTAAATATAAATATATGTATATATACAGATATATTTATGTGTACACTTATATACATATGTATATATTTATACAGAGCACATGTAAAGGTCCTGAGGCAGGAAAATGCCTGTGACTCTCACAAACCTAAATACTACAATGATTGAAATTCAACAGCAAAGGAACAATAGTAGGAGATGATATTGGAGTGGTACCAGGAGCCAGATCTCACAGGACATTAGAGTTGGGATTTCATTCTGTATTAAAAACTTTTCTTCTTTATTGAAAGGCAGTAGCATCAAAAGATTTATCTTTTTAAGACCAGCAAGGGCTGCTGTGTAGAAAACAGATAGAAAGGAGGACATCAAGGAACAGGGAACCCAGATAGGAAAGAGCTGGTGGTGGCTTGAACTAGTTGGGTGGCTGTGCATGTGGTCAGATTCAGGTTTTATTTGAAGCCATAGGACTTACTAATGGAGAAGAAATTGGGGTGTGAGAGAAAGAAACCCATGAATAATAACTCCAAGGAATGGAAAAGCAAGTTTTTGTATATTCTTACAATGGAGTACTACTAGACTACAAGAAGGAACCACTGACAGAAAATTGAGGATGAATCTCAATGATATTATACTAAGTGAAAAAAGTCAAACTCGTAAAAACTACATGCTGGATTATTCCATTTATGTGAAGTTCTGGAATAGACTAAACTAACCTGTGGTGATAGAAATCAGACTGGTGATTGCTTCTAGTGTGAGGGCATGGCATGGAAAGAGGCTAGAAAGCAACCCAAGGGAACTTTTGGGGTGATGGGAATGTTCCATCTTGATAGGAAGGGAACTGCACAAGCATTTTTCAAAGCTGATTGAGTTTTGAGCACAAAGTTTGTGCACATAACTGTGTGCAAGTTATCTCAATAAAAGAAATTAAAGTACAGGACGGTTCCAAGGATTGAGTCTCTGCAAGTGGAAGAACAGCATCGCCGTAACAGAAATAGGGAAGACAGTGGGAAAAGCAGGTTAGAAAGGTGAGAGTCGGAGGACTCCCAGTTTGGACACGTGACATTTGACATGCCAGCTGGAAAACCAAGTGGAGTTGTTAAGTAGGCAGTTGGATATTTGGGTCTCTAGTTCAGGGGAGTGCCCAAGCTCGAGTAATAATTTAGAATCCATCAGCACACAGATGTGTTTGAAGCCATGAAAGCACATGCCATCACATATATTAAGTCAATCCTGCAATAACCCATGAGATAAGCAGCGTATCATTCCCATTTTATAGATAAAAGAACTGAGGCCGGATGAGAAGTTGAATCAGATAATTATTACTTACTAATTGATCAGAAGTTCTGCAGCTCAAATTCTTACTACATTGAACTTCTCACAATGTGTAAATAAGTACAAATACCCTTTTGTGTCATGATGGTCACAATACCTTTGCATTGATATGCCCCTTCTATTGTTTGCAAATGATTTCCTACCTATTATTGCATTTGATTTAATGAAATTAAATCAGGTTCCACAGGTGAATAACTGTCCTGTTTGACAGATAAGTAAATACAGTGAGAGATTAAGATTTATTTTAGTCTAGGTGCTGTGGTGCATGCCTGTAATTCCAGCTCTTTGGGAGGCCAAGGTGAGACGATCACTTGAGGCCAGGAGTTCAAGACCAGCCTGGCCAACATGGTGACGCTCTTCATTTTTTTTAATCAATTTTTTAAAAGAGATTTATTTTAAATCACATATGCAAAAAGTAAAACTTCAGGCTGGGCATGGTGGCTCATGCCTGTAATCCCAGTGGGAAGACTGCTTAAGCCCAGGAGTTTAAGACAAGCCTGAGGAACATACCAAGATCTCAACTAATTAGCTAAGCTTGATGGCGTGTGCCTGTGGTCCTAGCTACCTACCTATACCAGGAAGGCATAGGTGGGATTGCTTGAGCCCAGGTGGTCAAGGCTGCAGTGAGCTGAGATCGCACCACTGCACTCCAGCTTAGGCAAAAAAGTGAGGCCCCCATATCAAAACAGAACAAAATCAAACAAAAGTAAAACCTTAAACGTTGTAGTTTATAGACTTGTGCCTACTTTTACTGTGATTTTGTCTACAAATTATTGGAGACAGCTTATAAGACACACATGATAGAATATAAATTACAAGTATAAATAGAAAACCAGGATCACATAAAATAAAAATATGAATAGTGAATGTATGATTAACTATATAAACCTCCATATAAAAAAGGAAGCAGGTCAGGCACGGTGGCTCATGCCTGTAATCCCAGCACTTTGGGAGGCCTAGATGGGCGAATCACGAGGTCAAGAGATCGAGACCATCCTGGCCAACATGGTGAAACCGTGTCTCTACTAAAAACACAAAAATTAGCTGGGCGTGGTGGTGTTCACCTCCCAGCTACTTGGGAGGCTGAGGCAGGAGAATTGCTTGAACCTGGGAGGCGGAGGCTGTGGTGAGTCGAGATTGCATCACTGTGCTCCAGCCTGGTGACAGAGTGAGACTCCGTCTCCAAAAAAAAAAAAAGAAGCAGTAGTGTTTTTGCTAGTATTGAATTTTAAAGACTATTCATGTATGACTTAAAAGACATGACAATATGCCCAGGACAATATGTTTATAGCATATACTGCTGAAAATTTCCTATGGGTGTTTTTAAGTTAACTGTGAAAAGAAATATAACAAGTCAAGTTCTCTGACCTCTAAGCCACTTCCTCTAACAAACAGACTATTAATAGTCAGTAATTAATGTTCACATGGCTAACCAAATGATTTTTGGAGTTAAAGCATAAACAAAAGGATAATTTACTAAATATTTCTTTATTTGCTGTAGACGATGACTATGGGGTTTCGAACTGTGATATATACATGATATCTACGCAAAGGTATTTCACCCAAGGCCCCACTTCTGGCTCCAAATTATGAGTCATCATGTCTCCCGTGGTTGTTGAAGGAGAAAATCCACCCTTTGACAACCCATGACCCTATCCCCACCCCTCACTTTTTCCAATGCTCGGGCACCATGCTCTCCTGCTTCCTTCCAAGTTTCTGCCCTACTACTACTGTTTTGTAATTCTACTCACTGACCCACAGTTTTGAGAAGACTTTTCAATATTTAAGTTTCTGGGCCAGGCATGGTGGCTCATGACTATAATCCCAAAACTTTGGGGACAGAGGCAGGTGGATCACCTGAGGTCAAGAGTTTGAGACAGGCCTGGCCAACATTGTAAAACTCTGTCTCTACTAAAAATACAAAAAAAGTTAGCTGGGTATGGTGGTGGGCACCTGTAATCCTAGCCACTCAGGAGGCTGAGGCAGGAGAATCTCTTGAAACTAGTAGGCAGAGATTGCAGGGAGCCTAGATTGTGCCATTGCACTCCAGCCTGGGCAACAAGAGCAAAACTCCATCTCAAACAAAAAAACAAAATTAACGTCCTAAACTCATTTAAGTGAGAATCTAGGCTTTCCTCTTCAGACTTTTTAAAGCATCACAGATCCTTGTTCACTTAGTAACAATCCTACTATAAAGACGAATTCTACCCTGTTTTCTGTCAGGGTCATGTAAAAACAATGCTCTGCCTTCTGCAGAACTGGCACCCAATTCTGGGGATGCCCTTCTAAGGCCATTGTGTTACTTACCGAAATTGGGTGACCTGAACCGACTCAAAACCTTGAATTCTTTTGTATGCTTTTTTAAGCTTAGAAAGAGAACAAAGAGCAATATGTTAATCATTATTTCCATATTTCAGAAAGACATTTGAGCAAAAAATGAATACAGACAATACATAAACCAACAGTAGCAAACAAGCAAAGAGATACAGTGGAAAGTAATTGCATATCATACAAATACAGTTAAAATAACAGTTGTGAATGTATACATACACACACACATATCTGTACACATGTGTTATAAAATATGTTTGTGATTGCTAATAAATTGTGAATGACCAACTGCTTAGAATAGGGGATGAATTCGGTGCCAGATCATAGAATAAATTTACCCAAAATACATTTGTTCCTTATCAAAAACAAGCCATTAATTTTTACAGGTACTTAGATTGAATCTACCTGTAAAGTATTTGCTTGGGTCTTCAGATAGAACTACACCTGAGCCATAGTCCTAGGTGGAGGGACACTGATCTAGTTTTCATGTGACTTTATTATTATAAAGTCAAGAGTTTTGCACAGTAAGTCTCTTCAGCCTCTAACAACAGAGTTTTCTTGATAGAACAAATCCCATGTGCTGACAATTGAGCTTGGACCATGAATATTTAATTATTTTTATTTTTTGAGGTGGAATCTTACTCTGCCCCCCAGGCTGGAGTGCAGTGACCTGATCTCAGCTAACTACAAACTCCACCCACTAGGTTCAGGCAATTCTTGTACCTCATCACCCCAGTTTCCGGGATGACAGGTGTATGTCACCATATCCTGCTACTCTTTGTATTTTTTTTGGTAGAGATGGGGTTTCGCCATGCTGGCCTGGCTGGTCTCGAACTCCTGACCTTAAATGATCTTCCTGCCTTGGCCCCCAAAGTACTGGGATTACATGTGTGAGCCCCCACGCCCGGTCCATAAAAATTTTTTATAAAAAATAAAAACAGGGCTGGGTGCAGTGGCTCATGCCTGTAATCCCAGCACTCTGGGAGGCCAAGGTAGGAGGATCACTTGAGGTCAGGAGTTAGAGACCAGCCTAGCCAACATGGTGAAACCCCATCTCTACCAAAATACAAAAATTAGCCAGGCTTTGTAGTGCTTGCCTATAATCCCAGCTACTTGGGAGGCTGAGGCAGGAGAATGACTTGAATTCAGGAGGCAGGGGAGGCAGAGGGTGCAATGAGCTGAGATAGTGCCACTGCACTCCAGCCTGAGAGACAGACTGAGATTTTGTCTCAAAAACAAAAAGTAAATAAAAATAAAAACAGAAAATAATCAAGAAACCTTAGTATATTACTCAAATAAGTGAGCAAAACTGAACACAAGAGAAGGGCAAAGAAGTCAGCTGCTAAACTTTCTTAGAAAGAAGATGCTCAGGGAATTTCAATTGTGGGCAGAGCAAATAACTGCTCTGTAATTGCTCACTGAAAATGAATAATTAAGAATATGTATTAAATATACATGCAGAATTGAAAACATTTGAACTTGAGTGTAGCAAACAATTCTTTATATAATAAGTAGAAAGTGCTTACTTGAATTTCAATTCCAGTTGCATATTTAGAGTACACAGCAGAAGATGAATTCAAAAGGTCATTTGTAAACCTTTCATTAATTTTGAAAGTGCCCCAAATCTCTGTAGGAAATAGAAAGAAGCGTATAGATACAATCAATTTCTAACTTGATTTTATTAGTAGCATTACAATTTTAGAAGTACAATTCAGCGTCATCTATTCAACAGTAATGTTTCAAATTTTTTTCATAAGAAATGTTCACCTAACATAATACAGGAAGCATACATAAAACCAGAGTTTTCAACTGTAGATTTGGAACAGTAATAGGGAAGTGTTGGTAATTAAGACAACCTTAACAGTAGGTAAAATGTGGCCTTTCATGTGTCACCAACGAAAGCATTCACTGAACACTGAAATGTATCTTCATCTAGGCAATAAGCTTAAGTATCGTACCTATTAAAAATTAAATGATGACAAAAACAGCAACACTACTTGCTAACTCCACATTCCTTACTTACCCACTGCCAGTGCTTCTCTGCACTGCGACAGTTCTCTGTATGGACAAATCCTGTTCATCCTTCATTCAGGACCTAATCAAATGTCATCTCTTCCACAAGGTCTTCTCTGACCCTCGCATGCAGAGTCTTTCTCTCCTCTAAATTCCTATGGTACTTTAGCCCTATCTCCCTCTCAGCCTCTTACATATACCTACACATCAATTTGTGTACATTTCATCTATGCATGTCTCCACAGTACTGTGGGAAGCCCCTCATAAGTGTCATCCTTGTCTGATCCAGCTTTGAATCTTTCAAAGATGGATTAGACATGGACCATCTTTTCCTTTTCTTTTCTTTTTTTTTTTTTTTTTTTTAAGACAGGGTCTCACTTTTGTCACCCAGGCTAACATGCAGTGGCACGATCTTGGCTTACCGCAGCCTCAATCTCTTGGGTTCAAGCAATCCTCTTGCCTCAGCCCCCCAAGTAGCTGGTACTACAGGCGTACCACCACACCCAGCTAATTTCTGTATGTTTTGTAAAGATGTGTTTTTGCCATCTTGCCCAACTGGTCTAGAACTCCTCCTGAGCTCAAGCATTCAGCCTGCCGTAGCCTTCCAAAGTGCTAGGATTACAGGTGAGATGTAAGCCACTGTGCCCATCTTTCAAAAGGTAGGCTTTCATCAACGTTTGTTGAAGAAATTACATTATTTTCTATTTTGTATTACAGCCTGGTAGTCTCCTAACTCATAGGCAGCAAGATAAATGCCTTTGTGTCCTCCTAGAATTTGCCCCTGATCTGGGTGTAAAGATGGTGCTTAAAAATTATGTGTTGCCATAACCTGAATTGCTGAAGTCCCAGGAAGAGAAGCCAGCATCCCCAATTATGCTGGGCTATTTCAAGCTCCTCCAACACTCTTTGCTCAGTTACACCAATATCTGGGGTGTCCAGTTAACTAGAGTAATCATTGCGGGAGCTTCTTAAAGTCCTTCATGCCCTGGATTCCATGTCATTTGGCTCTTCTCATCATTCATTGAACATAAACCTAAGTTAACCATAGCTCCCTCAGCTTCTGCTGGTTTCCTAAGCTAGACTTTTAGCTTTTGTTCTAACAAGGCATTCAGTACACATATTTGTTGACAGTGAAAGCATTTCTTTCAATAGAATCACTCACTATGTTTTCCTCCCTGCATTCACATCTCTAGACTTCCCTTTTCTTGAAAGTGATGCTGTCAAAAGAGGTGAAGAGGATAGGAAGACAAATGTTGCTTACTCAAGCATTGCCTCTTTTTGGGTTTTTAGCAACTCTGCCTTAGTCTCAACAGAATCATATGATTGCAGAGCTCAGCTGGATGGATCTAAAGGTTGAAGTGACCTTCCCATATCACATGCATTTCTGAATCTTCTGTAGTAGGAAAGCTCTCACTGTGTCCAGCCAGGCCTAATATCATACATCATCACTGTCGTTCAATCTCCCTGTAAACAAACATTGACTAGCAAGGCAATGAGCTAGAGTCCCTTCTCTGTTCCATGTTGGGATGGGAGAAGCTCCAGCCCAGGACATTCTTAGTTGCTTACTTGTTCTCTCGCAAAAATTGACACTCTGGCTAAGGTTGTTGAGATGACATTCACAGCTTGGGAATGCTCCAGCCGTGTGAAGGTAGCAGTTCTGGGGATCAAGGCATGAGGGGGGAAACCAGGTGTAGCTGTCTTCACAGGTACACTGCAGGACTCCGTTCAGGCTGTTGCAGTCTGCACAAAAAATAGAACTCAGTCTCACGAATTCTGGTTTATAAAATGACTGCTTCTGAGTAGTGATTTCATTTTATATATGTTTATTTCTCAGATTAACTTCCCACATCTTCTGTAGGTTTTATTTTGTTTTGTTTCATTTTATTTTGTTGCCCAGGCTAGAGTACAGTGGCACAATCTCAGCTCACTGCAACCTCTGTTTCCAGGGTTCAAGTGATTCTTGTGCCTCAGCTATCTGAAGCACAGCTGGGATTACAGGTGTGCACCACCACCCTGGATAATTTTTGTATTTTTAGTAAAGACAGTGTTTTGCCATGTTGACCAGGCTGGTCTTGAACTCCTGAGCTCACGTGATCTGCGCATCTCGGCCTCCTAAAATGCTGGGATTACAGGCGTGAGCCACTGCACCCGACCCCGAGTAGTGATTTCTGATCCTTGGCTTTGACATGGAATCTGGACCAAGTATTTGGTTGCTATAAAAGTAATTGTGGTTTTTGCCATTAAAAGTAAAATGATGGTAATATTTCTCAGCAAAAGCCAGAGGCAATATATTTAAGATAAGGAAATGTCCAACTCGATAAATTCCGAGGTTGGTCTCAGAAAGCTAACAAACATAAAGCTAAAATGGCTGATATTAGCATGCAAAAGAAGGATGTATTCCCCATACATAACCACTGCAATGGGAGAGAGAAGCAGAAGAGGACATTTGTAAAAGGAAAGTTATTTAAAGGATTCTAGAGAGTATTTAACAACCAAATCATTGGAAGCTCCTTTGCACCCATCTGCCACCACTCCCATCTTCTAAGCAAGATGACAAAGGCAGAGAAACATTTTTGGGGAGAGTCATGATGAAAAGTTTCATCAGCCAGCAATCCTGTATGCCTGCCTCCTTCTATCACACCTGAAATTCCCACTGAAGTCATTTTTTTTCAGTAGATTGAAAAACAGGGCAAAGTCACCAGCCTCCTTTGTGAAAATGTGCATGGTGTGCAGTATATGGGTCTCAAGCTTTGCTGTCCAACAGAATCACCTGGAAGGTCTCACCCTGGAGTTTTTGATCTTGTAAGTCAAGATGGACTAAGAATTTGCATTTCTGCTAAGTTCCCTAACACTGCTGCTGCTGCTGGCCTGACCACCACACATTAAGAATCATTGCTTTAGACCAATAATTCAACTTCTCTGAACCCCACCTTTGTGCTTATTAGTGCTGTTTGCCAAATATTTCTTGCTTTCTTCCAGGTACACAGGATTGCATATTCTGGCCCCCTGAAGTTGAATGGGGCCATGGAACCAGTTCTAGCCTATAAGTTGTGGGCAGAATTGCTGTGGTCACTTCTGAGTTAAAGAATTTAATTGCTTATGCAAAACTCTCCAATGTTTCACTTATTTTTGACTCAGCATGGATACATATGAGAAGATAGGATCTGATACATCACTCTGGATACTGGTGGCAACAGACACAGCCCTTTGACAACCTGCAATGGACATGTAGCATGAAAAAGAAATAAAGCGTTTATTCTTTTAAGTCACAGAGATTGTAGGGATGATTGTTTCCACAGTATAACCCAAACTAGCCTGACTGATACACTCGCCTTTCCCATTTACATATTCAGTTACCAGAGAGCCGCCTTACGTGTGGTAGCCTTTGCTCTGATAATCTTCACTTGCCCATGTGACCATAATAATGGAGGTTTCAAGAGCTTCAGAAAATTCCTCAAATCTCTCTTCTCCTCGGAATCCCCATAGGTCACCTGAAGCAGCAGCTCATATTCTTGGACTGGGCCTAAAGAGAGAAAGAGAGTCAGAAACCTTTTTTCTGGCAGTGGGGAGAATATTGCTGGGGAATTGACTGAGAAACAGTCATCAAATTCAGCCTGGAGGTCAGGGACTCTACCGTGCTGCTTGTTTTTGAGCTCCTCTCATCCAAACACGGACTAAAACTGAACACCCAGAATTAACACAAGCAGACGGTTCCCACACATGCCAAATATACATCTGTCCTCTCACTTCTGCCAGGCCGGCTGCTCCAGTACTGTCTCTCTCTCCCCAGAATCACTCTGTCAATATTACACACTTCCTCAGGGCACACCCAGAGTCAAGCTTCAGGTGTCAAGACTAAAAGGGGAAGAGATGAGGAAGTCCAAGTCAGCCTTCCCTCTTCTGCCCGCAGCTCTGATCTCCTTGAAGTATCTTCAATATAAGACCCCCAATCTCACACTTACAAAGAGCCCTTTCTTCGCCCATGAAAATATTCCATTCATTAGCTGAGCTTGGGAATTTATGTGAAATCCAAAAGCAAAACTAAACTAAACTTTCCCTTGAGGCTTTATGCACCTTCACCTCCAGCTCATCATTTCTGGACAGCACCTTTTCTTTCTCCACAGAGAAGCCATTAACTGGTTTTTACATAGAAAGGAGGGGAATCCTATGAGTCTTCTCCTACACAAAATTCATTTAAGCCCATTCACATAAAACTTGGCATAAAATTACCACGGGCTTCAAAGTCCCCTGAAGCTCATCTATGAAAGAACCAACATCTCACACCATTGCACCCCAGTCCCATCTCTTACTCTCCCCATCTCCTTATGGACTGCAGCCCCTTCCCCAGGTGTTGGAAGTCCCCTCTGAGTGGTGGAAGCTGAGGCGAGGCCCACTCCTGCTGTCCACACAGGTGAGCAGTGAGAAACAGGGAAAAGGGTGGCCCTGCTCACATCATCAGGGGTTAATAGCACTGGTTCTGGAGCCAGATTGACTGGATTTGGATCCTGGCTCCTGCCCCTAGCTCTGTGCCTTAGTTTTACTGTCTGTAAGATAAAGATGACCACTGTACCTAAGTCAGAGGGTCAGTGCAAGGGTTTAATTCATCTAATGCACTTCAAATAGTCCTTGCACATAGTAACAACCCAATAATCCTTGCTATATTTTTATTGTTATTTTTACTATTGGGGAAATTGAATTCATGTCATTCCAAGTTGAACTTTTGATTTCATTTTCCTAAAGAAGTGTCACCTTGCACGGTGATAGGTGCTATGGTACTATTAGCACATTGCTGTATGGCGGATTTATTGCATGGTAGAAAAACTACTGTAGACTGACCCAGGAACCTAACAACCATGTGTGTGTCACTGTTCCTATGAGGAAATGTATTCAACACTAGATACATCCAATCCACAAATTAAATTTCAGAACGCAACTCATTATTAGACTGGGGCTATGGCCATTAATTGCATTGTTAGAATCAAGGCACAGAAGAAAAGGACATATGTGAACAGCTACTTGCCAGGTCTGATGTAAGACACTATGCTCTGATGATATTATTTAATCTTCACAAATGTTTTGCTCGTAGGAATTACTGTCATTCTCCTTGTACATATTTGGGTGTTTAACAATGTGCCTAAGATCATATAACCAGTCAAAGGCACTGCTGGGATTAGAACCCTGGTCCCTTGACACCAAAATCCACTGCACCATGCTGTCTAACAGAGCCTCACCTGGATGGCTTTTGTTACTCACGAGGAGTTCTCTTTTTGATTTGATGCCATCATTTCTCTGTTTAAAAGAAAAAAAAATTAATTATGGTGAGGCTTTGAAGAGTTGTGCTTCATAAGGCCTTGCTGAGTTTCCCAAAATAATTAAAATCATGAATCTAAACTCCAAGCCAGGGATGGTGGAAAGGCAGCCAGGGGAGGCCTCACTGTAGTAACCTTTGAGCAAACACCTGAAGGGTAAGACTATGCCTTACAGGTGAAAGCAGAATGAGGACACCAGAGCCCCTGAGAGAGGAGAGTGAGAGGAGAGTCAGAGGAAGTGAGAGCAGAGGGTCTCTGGGGAGGCAGGTTGTGCAGACCTTTACAGCCCATGGAAAGGGTTTTACCTCTTCCTTGAGTGAGATGAGAAACTGCTGGAAAACTTTGAATGGGGAAAGACATGCTGTAACTTACTTTGTAGAAAGCTCGGTCCAGAAGACCTGCTGAGAACAGACAAGCACAGAAGCAATGAGTACACTTCAGAGGTTATTGAAATAATGCAGGCAAGAGACGATGAAGGTGTGAATCATGGTAGCAGCCACGGAAGTAGTGAGACGTTTTTGAATTCTGGATATGTTTCAAAGGTAAAGCTTTTAGAAGTAATGCCATAATTTAGATATGGAATGTAAGAAGATTCAAGCACGATTCTTAAGGTTTTGGTTTTTGTTTTAGTTTTTGCCTAAGTAGCTGGAAAGATGGTGATACCACTTACTGAGATAGGCAAGAAGGAGTGGGTTTGATTTTGGATAAATGAAGTTCAGAGGCTCGTTGGGTGCCTGGCTGGAAATCACATATAGGTAATGGATATGTGAGTGTGGAGTACAGGAGAGAGGTCTGAGATGGAGCTCAATAGCTGGAAGTCATCAGCATGTAGAGAATATTAAAACCATGGTCCTAGATGAAAGCATCAAGAAAACAAGCGTAGAAAGGGAAGAAAGTGTCTAAGGATTGCTAATGTCCATCCATGTGAGTTCTCTACATCCAAGAAGCCATAATAGAGAATGTGTTGAACTGTAAAAGGTCTCTAAGATAGTTGAATCAAAGATCCCCCTTTTGCAGTTTGATCATCTAAGCTCCAAAGAGATGAAATGACTTACTTACCCAAGGCCACACAGTGAATGTTAGCAATGTTGAAACAAGAACTCAGGACTTTGGATCTCAAGTCCATTAAATTATGCAATTGCAGTCCCCTAGAGAGTGAGGGGTTTTAAAACTGCCAGAAGGAGATAGATAGTTGAGAAGAGATATGAGACATAGCACCAACTCACCCCCAGGAAGCCACCGTGGCCATCAGTGAAGGTGAAGAAAGAAATGAGCCACAACGCGCCACCTCTCATTTTCTGCAGACTGATCAGCAGCAGTTGGGTGCATAGCCTGTGATTAAACGAGCAGGGTACCAGGTAAGGTAGAGGCACAAAAACAAGAAATTCAAGCCAAAATGTAAAAACGCACACAGTGATAGGGCCTCACTGAGCTGATCCAAACCCTCCTGGGTGTTTGATGATGTCTCCACTTCATGGAACCTGTGACGTCATGACTTCTGCTCCCATTGCAGATGTAGTAAATTTCCATCTTTACAAACTTACTAGAAAATTGCTCTAGAACTCTCTTCCGGCTGATAATATCTGACTAAACACAGGCTTTTTTAAAATCTTCACTTGCTTAACATTTGCAACTAGGTGCATTTAATACCAGTCTTTTATATTTCACTGAGATTTCCTTTTCATTTCAGGAAAGAAAAACATTACAATAATCAAAGACTCTTGAAACCATTAACACCAGGATATAATTTGAGTGTTTAAGCATAAAAATAATAATGAATCAATCCAGCAAATTTCCTTTTTTTATAGTAGATAGAATTAGCAAAATATTGTCCTCAAGTTTATGGTTATCTCAAATAATTTAGACAAAACTCAGTACATAGACCTGGTCACAAGACTAATCACTTATACTCAGGTTATTTTGCATCAAAAATCACAAAATGTTAGAATTGTTCTGTCTAATACAGTAGCCACTAGCCATGTGTGGCTATCTAAATTTTAATTTTAGTTAAAATTAAATTAAATTTAAAAATTAGTTGCTCAGTCTCATTGATCACATTTCCAGTGCTCAGGAGCCACATGTGGCTACTGGCTACCATATTGGGTAGCTCTACACCGAACGCTGACATCATTGCTAAGTTTTACTGCACAGCATTGATAGAACTTAAAGGAATGCCTCCTTTTGATCTCTCAATGTTTCTTTTATATCTCACAGGAAAAGATGAAAAAGTTTGATATTCGAACTCAGAAGTCCTCCATTGGAATAAGTGTCCTTGCTTAGCAATGCAGAGTACAGAGTTGGGCTCTCCATCCAGCCCTTACCTTGCTTCCTGGATGTGCTTAAACTTCATACAAATGCTGCCATCTCTCCACTGCTGCCCCACACTGCCCTCTGATCTAAAAGCAGAGAAAAGCCATTAGAGACAGGGAAGAACTACCATAGAGGTGGTCTATGTTTCAGCAGAGACCTTGTCTAGGGCTTTCTAGGACAGCATGAAAAACAGGAAATGTGACACGTTACAACTTTTGAATTTACCTTCTCCTGTTGGAGGAATGGTCCTCTTATGCCCCACCTTCCTATTTGCCAAAGACTCCTTGTAAATCTATTGCTTTAAACTTCTTTGGCAGCAGCCTGGGCTCCAGATTATTCTTTAGGGTCTTGTTTCCCACAGCTTATCTGCTCTGAGTTCTATTCCTTCCTGCCTGAGCTTTCTGCTTTCTAAAAGTGATGAATATTTGTCTCTAGAGCAATGTTTTCCAAAGTTTCTTGACAGGATCCCATAGAAAGAAACATGTTATAACATGAATAATGTATATGAGTCATATATGTGTCTGTGTCTCTGTGTGTGTGTACCTTGGGTATTTTCTACTTGTTTTTATTTTTTTTATTTTACTTTTATTAGTAAATTGTTACATCCTATTAAACTGATTTTGCAATACCCTCATGAAGCACAGTCACATTGCAGAGGCGGGTTGTGCCATTTCCAGCCCCTTTCTACTTTTTCTTCACTTCCTTTTTTTTTTTTGAGATGGAGTCTCACTCTGTTGCCCAGGCTGGAGTGCAGTGGCACAATCTTGGCTCACTGCAAACTCCACCTTCCGGATTCAAGCAATTCTCCTGCCTCAGCCTCCTGAGTAGCTGGGATTACAGGCGCCCATCACAACACCTGGCTAATTTTTGTATTTTTAGTTGAGATGGGGTTTCGTCATGTTGGTCAGGCTGGTCTTGAACTTTTTACCTCAAATGGTCTGCCTTCCTCGGCCTCTCAAAGTGCTGAGATTACAGGCATGAGCCACTGTGCCCAGCCCCTTCTTCTTCACTTCTAGGGAAGACTATTTACATTTGAATTTCCAGGAACTATTTAGGCCACAGTTCACACTGCTGGAGCTTTCAAATGGAAGACAGTCTTGGTGCCTGTGGTGTGATCCATTCTCCCTCTTTGTACCAGAGCCTGACCCAAAATGAGAGACCTGGCCCCACATACAGCTCTCTTGCTCACTCACTCTCTGTTTTTCTCTTTCACCCCCTCTCTCACTCTGAAAAATCTTTCTGGTACATGTAGTCCAGACCTGAGGCTGTAAAGCCAGCTTGAGAAGGCCTGAGGATAGCTGTGGGCATTGTGGGAAAGCCCTCTCTCACAGACCCCACCTCTTTATTCCCTCTTCTCTCACCCTAGAGGTATATTCTGGCATCCTTGGACTTGCTACAACTGGTAAACTCTAGCTTACAGTCAGAGTCTCAGAGGAAGAGAAGGAAGAGAAGGAAAGGAGAAAACATTTAGGAGCTCATTAGAAAATGTGGGTGTACTCATCTCACCCTAAACCTACTAAATCTTGCACAGGTCAGGCTGAGCTACATATTTTATAATAATAATTATTATTATTATTGAGACAGGTTCTTGCTCTGCCACCCAGGCTGGAAGTGCAGTGGTGAAATCATGGCTCACTACAGCTTTGACCTCCTGGGCTCAAGTGATCCCTGAACCTCAGCCTCCCAAGTAGCTGAGACTATAGGTACACACAACCATGCCGGGCTAATTCTTTTAAATTTTTTGTAGAGACAAGGTTTCACTATATTGCCCAAGCTGGTCTTAAACTCCTCGGCTTAAGCAGTTCTTCCACATCAGCTTCCAAAGTGAGATTACAGACATGAGCCACAATGCCAGGCCAGCCCATGTGTATTATTAAAGCAAACAAGCAATGCTCACATCCAGGCAGGTTTGAGAGCTGTTATTCTAGACTGTTTTAAGAATAGGAAAAAATTTTCTCCGGGGGGAAGAGGCTGAGGGAGAGGTTGTGGCGCCTGTGGCTTCCACTCCGCCGCCTCCTCCTTAAAAAATTTAAAAATTAAAAATTTCTCCACCTAGCTAGTCCTGTGATAGGAGTTCTACTCTGGAATTTGAAACCAAAGCTCAAGCAAATCAAATTTTGTTCTTTGCTTCCTTGGTGCTTATAGCTACCTCTGGATACAGTTGGAAGATTTAGGAGATAAAAATACAAGATACCTCCAAACTTTTGAATTTCAAATAAACAATGGATTTTTTTTTCTAGTTAAGTGTGCCCTGTGCAATATTTGCAACATTACTTGTTGTCTAAAATTATTTGTCTCTTATCTGAAATTCAAATGTAACTGGACATCCTGTATTTGACAAGTAGTCAAAGGTAGGAAAATATGAAATCTCAAGGCACAAGGGTCAAAATGAGCTCTGTAGCTGCACTAAGCAGGGTTCTGTTCCCAGCTTTGATATTAATCAGCTGGATGTCCTTTGGAATTGTCTTAGGTTTTCTGTACTTTGGTTTACTCATCAAGTATATGGGGAAAATAGTATTTAATTTGCTGGCTTTTAGGAGAATTGAATGAGTAATTTGCAGGTAAAGTACCCAGAGTGGTGCCTAGTATTTCAATCTTGCCATCATTTTTTATAGCTACTTGCTGGATTGTGTCAGAATTTGACTTTAATTCTGAGTCAAATTAACTTACCAGAAAAAAAAAAAAAAGTGCAGTTGGGTTAACTGATGGCCACTGCTTTGGAAGTGGCGAGATCCTAGCTTCAAAGCAATAAAAGTACATTTTACAGTAGTTGAATTATCTGACTCAAAGGAGGGTCCACAGCAGCAAGGATGTCACGGATTGCTTTGTGTGTGTGTGTGGGGTCATCATAAATCCCACTGAACTTTGCCTTTAGTAAACATAAACCCCATGGTATTTTCATCGCTTCCCTTCCAAGCTGGAATGGTCCTGATTATTTAGAAATTCTCAAAATCCTTGTGTCCTTGCCACAGATGAGGAGCCGTTGTTGTCATTAGAGCATGACATGTTTCCATCACACCTTGCACTGCGGCTGCTGGGGCCAGCAATGCCTGACCCTCAGCTGTGTGGGCACCAGCTTCCGTGGGAAGGCTTGGCTATGGTGGGACCCTCCCTCTGCACTTCCTTGAATTCATTCAGTGAATTCATTCCCTGTCCTTCAGTTTACAGGGAACAATCATTAGAACTTGCTATTATGCCTCTGGAAAGGGCTGGCTATCATCTCCCTATTCTTTCAATAATATACTGACGGACTCCAAATATCATTTATTTATGCCAACAGCTGTCTCCTTATCAACAGCAGGCTTACTTGAAACTGCTCACACTTACACTTTCCAGCATTCTTGGCAACAATCTAATCTTAGGCACAGTTGAACTCTGCACTGTTTCTCTGGCGTCAATATTTATGGGATTATGTTTCTTTCTCTATAAATAGAATTCCCAGTAGAGTTGTCTCTTTCCTGTCCATCTTGGCCTCACATGGGCACATGTGTACACAGACATTGATGGAAAGAGCAGGTCTCCACATAGGATCTGAAAGAAATCATGACTCAAAAAGAATTAGGCAGATGACCTGTAAAACGTTGGTTTTATTTTACCTCTCATTTTATGTTTTTGATAACATTTTCATTGGCATCTATCTTTGGATAGAAACTGTTGGGCCACTTGCCTTTGAGAAAAGCTCCTTTGTATTTCTGTAAGTGGGCTGAGAGAGAAGAGAAGACAGCTGAGAAAATCGGTGGGAGGACAGAAAAGATAGCCACTTCTATCTTGGGAAAAATATTTGGAGGTTTGGTAAGTTATATGAGCAAGACAAACTTCCTGTGGAAAGACAGTAATTAAAGTCATTTAAAATCTCAGGGAAAGTCTACATACATGTGTGCACAGTAAAATTTTAAATACATATTTTATATTTTAACATGTTTTAGCACATTTGTGTTTATAAACACAGCAGGAAGAGGTCTGGATGAATTACACCCTAACCTCAGGTTTGTACCTCTTCCGTGAGGATTTGTGAAAATTAAAGTTCTGTGGACTAGGTCTCCTCCTTTATACAGTAAGGGGAAAAATAAGTGAGCTCAGGTTTTATTCATGTGAAACCTAAGGTTTCACATTCAGGTTTTATTATTACATGTCTACTCCCCACCTTCTATTTGTAGATTGCTTATTTAATCGTTCTTTTATCAATGTCTGGCAATCACCAAACCTAAGCCTGCAAAGATTACTTATTTCTACTCATCTTTATTCTTGTTTTCTCCTCAAACTGGTTATGACATTCTTGAACATCTTTCGAGATGAGCTAAGAACCTACTAAGAATTTAGTTCTTGGGTTCAGAACAGAGGTATAATTTTTTAGAATTCTGGAATTATAAGTCTGGAAGGGACAAAAGTAATTACTTGGCTCAGTCACTCCTCCCACAGGACACTTTACCAATCTGCTAAATTTGCATTTATTCAACTACTGTATATTGACAGCCTCCAATTTTCCAGGCATTGTGCCATGAGCTGGCAATTAACAATATAGTCACGCAGGGATATAATGCATGGTAACTCCATGACACAAGAGAAACTCCAAAAGCCACAATCCAGATCCACTTTTGCAAACTTCTGGGTTACCAAGAATCTCTGTTCCAGGATTCCTATTTTAACTCTCCTATGTTTCATTGATTGGATGTGCCTTCAGAGTCCGGTTTGTGACCTTACCTCTGAATCTGATCCTTTTCCATCCCAGAATTAAGATACGTGTTTATAAGTTTGTGTTTCCTTTGCCACTCATCAAAACTTCATTGAGCTCAAGAGTATTTCTCCTGCTACTGGTACCTTCACCCTAACACAGTTCTCTGCTCTTTCCTAACAAGGATTCTGTTTTTCTATTTAGTCTGCACTTTGCATCTGAGAAGAGCTTCACTCAGGATGATTTGTTGTTTTTAACTCATTGCTTAATATGCCTCTGGCATCCTAGTAGGATTCATTTCCCACAGAAGACCAGTCCAGCTCATTTCCACTGTAAAAAGCTTAGCTGCAAGCCTCACGGGTTGGCTCTATTCCAATCCCTTGTAACTGAAGCTTCTCACCAGCTGCTTGTGGTTTGGTATAGCAAGAGTGACCATGGAGTCCTTTAAAGATGATTAATGGCATTCCATGAAAGGTGCCAAGCTCTTTCTTCTAGCCAAGACATCAGCTTAGTAACAGGACCCAGTCTTCCTGGAATTCCTAGGTTGGGCTTACTTCTCATCTCCTCTACTCAACGTCACTTAATGTAGGTAAAGTCCAGATAACTGGAGCTTCTTGAATTGTTTGTTTGCTTTTAAAAATAAAAAAGTACCTGAACAGAACTCCAGAGAGGTGATAGTTACCTAATAAAAAGAAATAAAGTAATTCCTTCTAATTTACAAAATGCTTTTAGTATGTTTTGATTTGATTATTTTGGCAATCGTGTAAGTTAAGTGGAATTTATTTCCATTTCACACTTGCAGAAAATTAAAAAGGTAACATTTAAATTCTAAATAAAAAGAATTTGTTAACTATTTCCCTAAATTTCTAATCAAGTATTTCCCTTAGACCATGAGCCAGTTAGTTTTTATTGCTTGGGGCATGATTTTAACAAAATCGTGATTGTTAATTTGATCTCCACCTGAGTTCCTTACAAACAACTCTCTTTTTTTCATAAAAAGGAAGAACATACATTTTAAAGCTATCTTCCTGTTCCTGCATTAATTTGGATGTTCTCACTTATAAGTGGCAGCTAAACACTGGGTACACATAGACATAAAGATGGAAACAATCGAATCTAGAGCAGAGAGAGAGGGAGAAGGGGAAAGGGCTGAAAAGCTACCTATTGGTCCTAGTGCAATGGCTCATACCTATAATCCCAACATTTTGGGAGGCCGGAGCAGGTGGATTGCTTGGGCTCAGGAGTTTGAGACCAGCCTGAGCAACATGGGAAAACCTCGTCTCTACTAAAAATACAAAACTTAGCTGGGCATGGTGGTACGTGCCTGTGATCCCAACTACTTAGGAGGCTGAGGTGGGAAGATCAGTTGAGCTGAGCCCTGGAGGCAGAGGTTGCAGTGAGCCAAGATCACAGCACTGCATTCCAGCTGGGGTGACAGAGTGAGATCCTGTCTCAAAAACAAAACAAAACAAAACAAACAAACGAACAACAAATAAAAACCAGCTATCTACTGGGTACTATGCTCACTACCTGGTGACAGGATCATGTGTACCCCAAACCTCAGCATTACACAATATACCCATATAACAAAACTGCACATGAACCCCTGACTCTAAAATAAAAGTGGAAATTAGAAAAACAAAAGCTATCTTCCTGACAAATTTGATTGTCCTCAGTGTCTAAGGAGAGTCAGATGTCTAAAGACAGAAACGCGAATGATCAGGGCTGCTGGAAAACCCCTGCAGAACAGGCACGGGTCAGATTAAAGATGTTAGAAACTCTTCTTGGGTGATCTATTTTAAATAAGAGTAAAACACACTTCTCTGACTTCTCATTCAATGCTTACACTGATAAATTTTCATTGTTTCAAACCTACCAAAACCCACTAACTCTTTGTTTCTCTTTACATATGAATAGTATTTTCATCATAATTTTCTAAAAAAGTAAAAGTAAGTTTTTAAATCATATTCCCTAAATGATTCTTCTAGAAATAGAACCAGTTGACTGGCATTTCACCTATCTTGAAACTATCACATCAATTCATCCTCAGAAGCCATCAAGATTCCATACCATACAGAATGAAAAGCAAACTCAAGATCATGGCATTTTTGAACTCCCACAATTTGCCCTCAAACTTCCCTTCTATTAAGCTTCCTTTCACATATCTGAATTCCAGGCAAGCCAGGATTTAATTTTTAACTTTTTCTAAGTTAAAAGGAATGTGCTGCTTCAAAAGGTTTATATATTTTGAGTTTTTATAGACATGGCCAAGTTACCCTCCGAACTTGTACACATTTATACTCGCTGGTAAGGCACAGAAATACCTGTTTCATCACTCTGCACACAATATCTTTCTAACATTGCCAAACAGGCAAAATTTTTGCCTTATTTTTTTAATTTTCCTGAGTTTGAGTATCAATAATTTAAGCATTTTTCAGAGATTTACTGACCATTTGTATTTTTTTCCAGCCTGACTATTAAGTCATTTTCCTAAGTTTTCTGTTGGAATGTTCATCTTTTTCTTAAGAATTGTGTTTTAGAGGCCCAGGTGGATCATGAGGTCAAGAGATAGAGACCATCCTGGCCTAACGTGGTGAAATCCTGTCTCTACTAAAACTACAAAAATTACCTGAGTGTGGAAGCATGCACCTGTCGTCTCAGCTACTTGGGAGGCTGAGGCAGGAGAATTGCTTGAACCTGGGAAGTGGAGGTTGCAGTGAGCCGAGATTGCGCCACTGCACTCCAGCCTGGCGACAGAGCAAGACTCCATCTCAGGAAAAAAAAAAAAAAAAATTGTGTTTTAGGAGCTCTTTCGTCTTTGTCGCTCCTGTTATAGATATTTGCTCATGGTTTGTAGTTCATCTTTTAACCTTTTGCATTATTTTCTTCTGTACAAAAGATTAAAATGTTCATAAAATCACATCTGTCAATCTTTTCCATTATGGATTTTACTTACTCAGTTTTCACTTTTAGTTTTATTTAGAGACAGGGTCTTGCTCTACTGCCCAGGCTGGAGTGCAGTGCTGTGATCATAGCTCACTGCAGCCCTATTCTGGGCTCAAATGATCCTCTCATCTCAGCCACCTGAGTGTCTGGAACTATAGGCACACACCACCACACCCAGCTAATTATTTTTTTTTAATTTATTTTTTGCAGAGATGAGATCTCGATATGTTGTTCACACTGGTCTTGAACTCCTGGGCTCAAGTGATGCTTCTTCCTCAGCCTCTCAAATTGCTGAGATTTCAGGAATGAGCCATCACACCCAGCCCCATTATGGATTTTGAACTTGGGGTTATGTGAAGAATGTGTGTGTGTGTGGTTTTTTTTTTTTTGAAAGTCTCATTCCGTCACCCAGGCTGAAGTAAAATGGCACTATCTCAGCTCACTGCAACCTCTGCCTCCCAAGTTTAAGCAATTTTCCTGCCTCGGCCTCCTGAGTCGCTGGGATTACAGGTGCCCGCCATCATGCCTGGCTACTTTTTGTACTTTTAGTAGAGATAGGGTGTCGCCATGTTGGTCAGGTTGGTCTCAAACTCCTGACCTCAGTGATCGGCCTGTCTCAGCTTCCCAAATTTCTGAGATTATAGGTGTGAGCAACCGAGCCCAGCTGAAGAATGTGTTTTCTATAAAAAGATTGCAAAACATTCTTCTACATTTTCTTCTAACACTTCTTTAGTTCTTACATCTTCAACCTTTCTTAAGTTAATTTTGGTTTGGAGATGAAATAAGTAAATCTTCAATCTTTTTGGAGCTTATTTAGGTGTTCAGATTTTCATTTCCTTCATGTGAATAGCTAATTTTGCCAACTATATTTCCCAACTAAACCACTTTTTATCTAGACCATTTTGATAATTCTTTATCAATTTTATCTATTTATTTATTTTAAATTTTATTTTTAGTTGACAAATAATAATTGCACACCTTTATAGGGTACCTAGTGATATTTTGATATATAATATACAGTGAACAGATAATGGTAATTAGCATATCTATCATCTCAAATATTTATCATTTATTTGTGTTGGGAACATTCAATATTCTCCTTCTAGCTATTTGAAATTGTGTATTACTGTTAACTATAATCATTGAGCAGTGATATTGAACACTAGAATTTATTCCCTCTATCTAGCTGTAGGCTTGTTTAATGAGACCCACCTTTTCCTATAAATTCTGACCTAAATATACTTTTAAAATTCTACTGCTATCTTCACCTTTTACCAATTGCCTGCTTAATTGATACATTGGTCAACAACATAAAAGAGTGTGATGTGCCTAAGAAATATATTATTGTCTTTTCAGAAGTAATTAGTTTCATTCTCTAAGAGATTAAGCGTAGGGAAGTTTCCAAGTAGAGTCAGGCTGCATGCAGTACAAACACAGTGTAAAAGATTTTCATGGAAAATATAATCTGCTTAACACAAACTCTGTTTATGCAAAGCTTTGCAGGTGTGAATCTGTTCTATTGTGACAGGCTGTCCTAACATCACAATGTATAATAAACATCTGCTTATCCCAAAACAATTAAGAAACTTAACAGGTTTTAAAGTTTTGTCTTATGAGAAAGAAGCAAAGAATAAGGAAATTTTCTTAAAGACTTTAGTCTTCAGATTTGTGAATCTCTGGAGATTAAAAACTGACATTTGCACTGAGACCAAGAAGACACCATGAGGATTTGATAAAACTCATCAATAAAACTTAACTATAGTTTGCAGTTTTAGGACTGCATACCTCATTGCTGTTCACCTCTTTGCATTTTATTTATTCAACTGACTACACATAGTAAATGTATTATAACTCTATGAAATGCTAGGGCATTTTCCACTTCTGTTATTAATTCCTATGGATTCTCATTCTAAATATGCCAGAGTCCAGTTTCCATCAGCCACTGACCAGGAGCCTCTGTGAGATTATCTGTGGCTTACTGGGGAGGGGATGTAATAAGGCTTCCCCTTCTTAGTGGTTTTGTGTACTACAGTGTGAATTTATCAAGGCTTGGACCCAGCTGTGAATGGAAGAGAGTATGTTTCAAATCACGATGCTATAGAACTTTAGTACTATTCCTCCAAGATTCTAAATTGTTTTCACATCTATTAAAACCATGTATCTCTGGGCACGGTGGCTCATGCCTATAATCCCAGAACTTTGGGAGGCCAAGGAGGGCAGATCATTTGAGGTCAGTAGTTTCAGACCAGCCTGATGGTCTGAATGGTGAAATAATGGTGAAACTCCATTTCTACTAAAAATACAAAAATTAGCTAGGTGTGGTGGCAGGCTCCTGTAATTCCCAGCTACTCAGGAGGCTGAGACAGGAGAATTGCTAGAACCTAGGAGGCGGAGGTTGAGGTGAGTTGGGACTGTGCCACTGCGCTCCAGCCTGAGCGACAGAGTAAGACTCTGTCTCAAAAATAAATAAATAAATAAAATAAAACCGTATATCTATCCAGTCAAGAACTGTGAAGGCCTTGAAATCTTGTGAGCACTACTCTGCTAAAATAAACACAATCTAAGAAAATCCCAAGACACACGTATTTGGGAACAGCATTTCCCCTTCTCTATAGCTATGGGTGTTCCCTGCCAAAGAACATTAAAAAGAGAACCAGACAAAATATTTTGAAAGTTGCAAATATAAACATTTAGATTGGGTAGGTTACACAATACACAGTTTCATACGGGTGGCCTTAAGCAAAATGGTGAATTCAGTGACACTTGTTCTGAGGATGCCACTCCCCCACTTTCTGAGTCATGCACCCTTGTGACACACACCCCTACCACTGCTAATACCCTCAGATACCCAGTACCTCTTACTTGCTCCAGTTTTCACTTACTCTCAGCCAAAGCACTAAAATCATTTATTTATATCCTAATTTGAATGAATATGTTCATTTACTTTTTCTAGGAAGATGTTTGTATTCCTTTAGTTGTGTAATGAAAGACATCAGAAGGCACATTGTTGTGAAAGTATGGTGCTTTCCTTGCCCACAGCCCAGCAACAGACAGACCCTGTCATGGGGACACTGTCCTTGTTTTTTAAGAAATTTACTATCCTTTTGGAAAAGCAAAATATATGAGGCATCCAACAATAATTCACGTCAGCTTGGGATTGTGCACCAAAGGTGAGTTTACAAGCTGAGCTTGTCAGAAGCCACAGGCATACACTCTTTCCAATCTTAATGCTATTGGCACCATTTTACAAATGAAACAGCCAAGACAAGACAACTAAATAATTTGCTCAATGTTTTACTACTTGTCAACGGTTGAATGAAGTATCATGGGGCCATTATTAGAAAATTGTTTTCAATTTTGGTTATTGTTGGATAGTGAGTGGTGTTTTCTTAATGAAAAAAGAATATAATAAAAGGTTTGTGTTAATATTCCAACATATTAAAGGATGTACTCTTATTTATTTATTTTTATTCTCTCTCAGTTTTTAATCTCTAGCCCTTGAATGCTATTATCAAGCTGAGCTTAATGGATATCACCATGAAAAAGCCAAAGTCATCACTTCTCCATGCCTCTCCCACCTTGACCTTCTTTCTATACCTCCTTCAGTATCTTTCCACCACGTAGTCTCTGGCATGGTACATTACATAGGCTATCAGGTTTATGTAAATGGATTTTTCATGAAAAGAAGAAAAAAGGAAAATCATAAATTTTTAAGGCCTGCACTAAGAAAATATAGTGTGTCATTTTATATTTATTTGGGGAAACAGCAGAAGAAATGGTTAAGAGGGTCAATTCTAGGGTTTTTTCGAGTCCTGGGAAGGAGTTAAATTGAGAAGTACTTCCTGGGTATATATGGATTCAGGCAAAGCTTAAACTAATTCACCCAAACGTAAAAATAGGCTTAATTCTCTCAAGTATAGTTTTATTTTAAGAGATTGCTATGGTTAACATATTAAGGATAGGTGAAAACCATAAGACTGATATTTTAACAAGTAATCTTTGGTGGGGCCCTTTTTATCCTAGTCAGTCTACCTCCCTGGCACATCAGAAGAATGGGGGTCCTGCATTATCACAGAGGGAAGAGTATGCTTTGATTCAGAAAACCTGGAGCTTGAGCCTCAGCCAATCACCTCATTATAGTTAGTAGGAGGGTTGAAATCTGTTGTTTCTGCTCATTGCTTTTTCAACTCTGTTCCCTTACTTAACCATCTTCGGGAAATGAGATATTAAAATCAGAAGTTTTTTTCAAGGAGAGAAAACATAATCTCAGATTAACAGGTAGTATTGGTTATAGTAATACACATTCTTAGCAATCAAACTATGGTTATTGGGCTTACCTGGTGATCCCTCTCTTCACACCACAACTCCAGGAGCCCTTCCTTCAGTATACTCGTGGCTCAATCACTTCTTATGATGTTTGGAAAGAAAGTATTAGTATCTGAGCCAGGCAGCTCACTGGCATGAACACAGGCTCACTGATCCATCAGCAGTTCCTGGCACGCATTACTGCCTGTGCAGGTAGACAAGCCCAGGACACACCTCCTTCAAGAAGGAAACAAAATACTTTCTGCTAGCTCCCCCTCCCCCTTAAAGTCACTATCGGGTCTGGTAAGAGGAAGGATCGCAGAGCTCAAGACTTAATGATTCTTTCAGCAGATGTAGATGGGTGTCTGAAATCACAGAAAGGAAATGGGAGAGAAAAGCTCTAGGGGAACATGGAACACTTTTGCCCTCGATTCATTTACTGCAAAATGTTACTCCATCAAGTCTTCTTGTCCAGCCTCTTAACACTCTGCATCATACCCTATAAAGCTGAAGGAATGTAGCCCTTCATGTGTAATGCCAATGAGGAGAGATAGGTAATTCCTGTGGGGTAGAATTAGGGGTAGATATTCTTTTTCCTTTTCCAACTTTTTTATTTAAGGCTGAAGAATCAACTAGCTACTTTCCCAGGTAAAACAATGTCAGACTTCTTGGTGGGGTAGTACTGCAGGGGCTGGGGCAAAAGACAGCAACAGGTGGATGCTGGAGTGAATGCTTTTGGTATGTTCTTTGTCCTTAGAAAACCTAGAGTGAAACCTGATTAACTTCTTCAGTAAAGATTTGTTTTCTTTCCAAAGAGTCATCCAGTTTAAAAACTATGAAAGGTCAAGATTATTATGTGCTATATCTTTAGCCACATTGGGTCATAAATTACTTTTGGTCAATGTAATGAGATACTAACAACCATGCCTAAATTAGCAATCTGTCATTCTGTTATGGAATAATGAAGGGGATAATAATATGCTAATTCTCAAAAATGCCAGCAAAAAGAAAGCAAAGGATATCTCTGAATTCAATCAATTTATTAATTTTCTTTTGTTTCCTTTAAGCGCTCCACATTTTACAAATGATTTGAGCTGGCTTACAACGCAAATGCACAAAATAATATAGTATGAGAATAAAAATGTAAAAATCATTATAAAAGCTCTATGTAAACTATAAAAAGGGAAATCATAAAACTAAAGAGTCAATTAAGAAAAATAATGCAAATAATAATCCCTGAGATTATTGTTTCATAAATTTGAAACTTATCTCTAGGGACAGAACTTCCTAAGAGTTAAATAAAAGGGGAAGCTAGTCAAGTACATTGTTCTCACAATAAGAAAAGAGGAAGCATCTATGTTTTCATGAAAGAGTAAGTAAATTCTAATAGAAACATATTTTTTAGAGTGAATAATACTCCCCCTCAACATTTGAGCTTCTAATTGCATGTTGAAGACCTTTAGTGCCATATGCGCCTAAACCCAGTATGACCCTCTTGTCTTCCACACCAGCTGGACCACTGATCCGTATCCTACTCATCATGATTGGATCTGGGTCTAGCCCACTGAAAAAGTTATCAAGAGAATGGAGCTTACCTGACAAACCTCAATTGTCAGATAAGCTCAAGCTTCAGCCATTGTTCCTTTGTCCTCCATCAACCTGGGTGGAAAAAAACTAATCTCATAACTTAGTCAAGTTAATTCCATTCTCCTTCTGCTTGTTTTCTGCAGAGTTTGCCTGTTTCACAGTCCACCAATTATAAGTGTAGACCAAATTTCCATTCTAAAAGGTCAAGGACTTCCAGAAATATATAGTCTTACTCAGCAGGTTTAATGTCTAAAGTTTTAAAATAAGAGATGCCATCTTTTCGGTTCAGTGTCACCCCTTTCCTATTGTCTATATTAAATTGCAAGTGTTTGAAGTAATTCACTGGCGTCTTAGTAGAAATGTGTTTATGAAATGGAATTAATAATCTGCTAATCACTTGGGCAAGAATGTGGCCACGGAATTGGGTGGAAGCAGCTAAAGGTCAGACAAAATGACTAACTAGTGTGGAGTTTAAGTTGGTGAGGGCTTGAAGCTGAGATGGAAGTTTTGTTATCCTCTTTTGGCTCATTGTGTCACTGAAGCCCAATACCTTCCTAGGGGCCAACATATGGCCCTGAGAACCAAAGGAAATCCTACAGTGTCTCATTAGACCAAAAACAGTTTCGCAGACACTAGTAGGTAAGGCAACCAGTAGACCTCAACGATTCCATGAGTGCATTGATTTTGGAGAAAATTTCAATCCAAACAAATGAATACATTTAATGGTCTTTTAATTCTGTGTTTAATAGAAGGAAGTCATAGTATGTCCAATAAGTTTTATAAATAAGGTGTGTTTTTGAAACTGATGACTCACCAATAAGCAATTCACTCACCCCTTCTAATTTCCTCCTAAGAATCTGTTAGTGCATGCAACGCTAAATTCCTCAGTACTTCCTGGTGAGTTTGAGGAGCTCTCTGGTCCTTGCAAAGGACACAGTGCAAAAGGAAGTCGCATGAGTTTAAGCACTGTGGCCCCATTCAGACATCTCGTTACCTTAAGAGCTCAGGATAAAGCTAACCTTTCGAGTGCAGAGATGTGGAGCTTTGTTGCCTCTAGTTTGATTGTAATGTTTCATAGGCATGAACAAGGTGTTCACTTGAGCATAGGAAGGCAGGTAAACAAATGTATTTTGGTTCATCTGATCAACTTTACATTCCACAAATGCTGAAAGAAAACAAGAAGAAAGGCCTGGAGCTGAGGAAGAGCTTCAAGGCTTCTAACTTCATCTGTTTGTGTTGATTTAGTGAGGAGTTCAATGACTTGGTTTCCCAGCAAAAGAGCAGGGTCACACAAATAAACAGCGACAAGCCTGAGTCCTGGGAGAAAGAAAATGACAAACAGAATAATGCTATTGGAACTAGTTATCTAAATTCACATGTCAATAAACTTTCCCTGAATGACTACTGGGTGCGAGACAATATCTGAATTAGGCAGATCAGCAGGTGTACCAGGAAAGGACAGGAATTCAATTAGAGGAGAAGGACCCTGATGGCCATGTTCATCCATCAAAAGTGCTGGGCATTCTTTGAGCCTGGTCATAGAGAAGTTTTACTCCAGGGGCTGCAAACGCAAATGGCAGACTTGACTGATGTGGGGATGCAAGGGTGTAAAAGTCCCTGGACTCTTTCGGGTGGCTTTATTTCATAGTTGCAAAATGTTTGAAAGCAATATATATGTATATGTATATGTTGCAAGTATAATTTTTTAACTAAAAGGAGAAGTAAAAAAACAGAAGAGTATAAACTGTAAATATCAGCAAGAAAGTTCTTCTGACTACTATGATAAAAGTCTTATAAAAGCTGATACAGGCTCTTCACACACGGAAAGAGGGCCTAAAATAAGGAGAGGTGCGTTTGAAATTATGAAGCTATTTAAGGACAAGCATTGGACAATGTGACTTATGAGAAATTGCTTTTATTAGATGGGTAGGGTGTCATTGTGTTGTAATTGAGAACTGGACAGCTAATTAGAGGAAGAAAAAAACTATCAAGCACTTAATATCAACCAACATTTTGTTGTTTTCATTGAGACGGGGTCTCACTCTGTTGCCCAGGCTGGAATGCCTATTTGTATTTTCCATTCTATTTGTATTTTCCATCTGTCTTTAGAAAGCAGTAGAGAACAGAGTAACAGATGGCATGATCTCAGCTCACTGCAGCCTCCACTTCCTGGGCTCAAGCGATTCTCCAGCTTCAGCCTCCCAAGTAGCTGGAGCCACAGGCGTGAGCCACCAATGCCCAGCTAATTTTTGTGTTTTTTGTAGAGACAGGGTTTCACCATGTTGCCCAGGCTGGTCTCGAACTCCTAAGCTCAAAGCAATCTGCCTGCCTCAGCTTCCCAAAGTGCTAGGATTACAAGTGTAAGCCACATGCCCGGCTCAGCCAACATTTTTTATTTTTTTTTTAATTTGTATGGGCACATAGTGAGTGTATATTTTTATGGGGTACATGAGATATTTTGACATAGGCATACAGTGTGTAATCATCACCTCAAACCTTTGAGGTTATGCAGTATCATTTCTTTGTGTTACAAACATTCCAATTATACACTTTAAGGTATTTTAAAATGTTTGATACATTGTTGTTGACTATGGTCAACCTGTTGTGCTGTCAAATACTAGATCTTATTTCTTCTAACGATATTTTTGTACCCATTAACCATCCCCACTCCCCCACTGCCTACAATCCTTCCCAGCCTCTGGAAATCATTACTCTTTTTTCTATCTCCATCAGTTTAATTGTTTTAATTTTTAGCTCCTACAAACAGTGAGAGCATGTGAAGTTTGTTTTTCTATATCTGACACCTTTCACTAAATGTCCTCCAGTTCCATCCTCATTGCAAATGACAGGATGTCATTCTTTTTGTGTGTGGTGGATCAGCCAACATTTACTGCTTATTTCCTACGTGCCAAGTACTGTTGTGATCAGTTTTCATGTGTTTTTACACTCCCTGCAACCCGATTTTATAGATAAGGGAGTCAAGGCATAGAGCTGTTAAGTGAATGGTGAGCCAGAAAATCCACACAACCTGACTTCAAAGTCTGTTCTGTTACCCAATTCTCTACTGCTTCCTAAAGACAGATGGAAAATACAAATAGACGTGTCCTACCCTTGCTAAATAACCAAAGAAAAAACAAAGGCCAACACAGGTACTGATGAGACAGAACATTCTTATCATCTGAATCTTCCATAATAAATTGGAGAGCCACCAAAGTCCTACAGAGTTCACACTTCATTTTATTCAAGAAGTAAGCTTCAAGTGTCACTAAATTCAAGGTAAATTTGGCAGAGTCAATCAAGACACTATCTGTGGCCTTTAATCAGTTCAGAATGTACAGTATTTGGATGCCAGAGATAGCATCGAGAAGAGAAAGCTATAACCTATAAAATAAATGATAAGCTTTCTTCCTCCTCACTCTGTGTTTAAAATGAGAGTTATACAGCACCAAGAAGTTCACCTCTCCAAGCTCAAAAGATCCTCCTGAGGCCACAGAAAATGTACATCTGCAGGCACGAGAACACATGCCCTGCAATCACAGGATGCACAGGAATTCTACAGGGTCGGGGAAGCCTCAATGGAGAACCTGCTACATATTACAAGAATCCTGCTTTTTACCATGCAGGTTTTAGAGTTCCAGACCCCTTACAGTAAGTTGCATTTCTCCACCAGCCTAAAGCATCAGAGAAAAATAACACAAGCAAGGCCTCTGGAAAACACTCATGAGTCTGCTGGATTAGAGGCTAACACCCACCAGACTCAGAGTGTGAAGGGTCCATTCCTGTGGATGAGAAGCTCTCCTAGAACAAAATTAAGCCGATTCTGTCCCTGGGCCCTTTTTCTCTGACGTCATGGCGGTGCTCAGCTTCTTCGTGAGGACAAACATCTGAAGATGTGACCTGAGATTAGAACATTATTTTTCACATAAGTATTGTTTCAACAAACCTCAGGTTGACACCAGCACTTCCAAATGTCCTCTAGGCAAAGAGAGACATCTAGTGGCCAGTATTCACAATGCTGTATAGGCCACGTGTTTGCAAAATCACTATGGGGTACAATCATTTTCAATTTACCCTGAAGGCGACTGAGGGACTTAATGGCGGAAGCGGGAGAAGGAGCAGTGCAAACCAGGTAATCTCTGTGACCTGAGTTGCCTTGTCCAGTTTTTCAGGACATAGATTCTGCTTGGAGCAGAGTTCATTCATTCATTCATCCATCTATTTATTCATTCAACAAGCATTTATATTAAATGTCTACTAGGTGTAAAACCCTGTGGTAAGCCCCAGGACTTCAAAATCTATAAATACACTCTTCAAGCATCTATAATGGAGAAGCTAGGCCAGCAACAATCAGGTAAAAAACGTTGCGATGGGAGCTGAACACACTGTGCAACAGAAGGCTATAGAAGAGGCACTTAAATTAATCTTTGAGAATAAGAAGTGTTTAAAACCCAGGTCTCAAACTGGCACCCAGTGGGCCCCATCTGGCCTGCAGATGTGTTTCGTTTGGACCATGCATTGTTTTTGTAACTCTGAATTAGTTGCCAACATTTAAACATCAAGGGATTTCACATGAAAATCCAAATTTCAGCTTTTTTTGGAAAATGAGAAGATCTGACAACATTGGTTTATATTCCTGCAGGGTCACATTCAATTGGAGCTGCTTTCTGGATGTTTTTGCCTAACAGTCAATAATTTACTTACTTTAATAAAATTTGGGTAAATTTTACATGAACAGGGTAGGAAAGTCAAAATTACAAAAGCATGTTCAGTAAACTACCCTTGTTCTACAACTAACTGATCCTCATCTACAAAAGCACCCACTTTATCAGTTAGAAATTGTACCGTGCATATCCTTCTCTCACAGTCTACACTGAAGTTAATTTTATCTGGATTTAAAATGTAAATGCAAAACATGGAACTATAAAGATAGTAGAAGAAAACAGTTGTTGCTGACACGTTCTTTAAATAAGCTGTTGTGTTAATGGCAATGGTATTCTTAAAGTAAGAACAAAACCCAAATGCCACAAAAAGAAAAAAAATAGTATTTACATAAAAAGGAAAAAAATTCTGCCTGGCCAGCAATACAATAAACAGCATCCAAATAGAAATAATGATCTAGAAAAAAAAAGCTATTTTCAATTTACTTAATTTTTTCCCTAATATGCAAATAGTTGTTTGAAATCAATGAGAAAAGACATAATCAACCAGACAAATAGACTAAAGGATGTAAATAAACCCAAAAAAGCATACAAATAGTTCTAAAGCATATGAAAAGCAAGGAAACATCTAGTATAACTTGAAAAATTAAGACTAAAGCAATGATGGGATACTATTTTTACCTCTCAGGTAGACAAAGATCAAAAGGGTTAATGACACTATCGTTGCAGGTAGGAGGAAATAGGCAGTGTCATATACAGCAAGTGAAAGTATAAATCAGTAAGTCTGCACCAAATGTTTAAATCACTTGACTTAGCAATTCTAGTTCTAGAAATATAGCCTACACACATACTTGTATATCTGCAAAGTGACATGTATACAATGCAGATTTCTAATGTGTGAAGATTGAAAGTAATCTAAAAGTCCATCAATAGATGTGGTGAATTTTGTTTAAAATATATATGGAAGACATGAACATTTTTTGTTTTCAGCAATTGAAATTTTGAGGTTGTTACTATATTGTAACCTAGCTTAAGCCGACTAATACAGAAATTGGTACTAAGAGTGGGGCAAAGCTGCCATAAGAGAAATCTGACAATGTATGGCATTTGCTTCTTGCCTGGCCAATGGGAAGCAAAGAAATTGTTCTTGGACAGCAAAGGAATTTTCAAGGGCAATTTTGAGTATATGCAATTTTTACCTTCCACAATTATTTTAGAACCTAACCACCAAAAAAAAAAAAAAAAAAAAAAAAGATGCATACTGCACTTTTTTGAACACAGATCTCTTTTCCAGAAACTTCTCACAGAATTAATGTTTCACAGAACACACTTGGAAAAACTCTGATTTTGCTGTACAACGCCAACATTCAAATCTAACATTCATTATCAGTTCTGAGTCGTAACATGCTGAAGCTGTAAAGTGAATTACATCTCATATATTTGCTTTCAATCATTTCAAAAATAAAGCTTACTACTGTAAAAAAAAAAAAAAAAAAAAGAAAGAAAGAAAAGAAAAGAAATTGTTCTTGGAAACCATATGGGCACCGACCTATATAAGAAACATTTGTGCTGGGCGCAGTGGCTCACGCCTGTAACCACAAAACTTTGGGAGGCCAAGGTGGGTGGATCACTTGAGGTCAGGAAAGTTTAAGACCAGCCTCGCCAACATGGGGAAACCCCATCTCTACTAAAAGTACAAAAATTAGCTGGGCATGGTGGTGCATTCCTATAATCCCAGCTACTCAGGAGACTGAGGCAGGAGAATCGCCTGAACCTGAGAGCTGAAGGTTGCAGTGAGTCGAGATTGCACCACTGCACTCTATCCTGGGCAACAGAGCAAGACTCCATCTCAGAAATAAATAAATAAATAAATAAATAAATAAATAAATATTTTAAAAAGAGAAATTTTTGTGATAAACCTGGATGGCAATTAACATGCTGAATGGGTTTAGGGCTTCAAGCAAGAAAGTTACAATCCCTTTTACAGAGCTAGTGGCTGTCTTGTCAGTACAATGCTCTTAAAACATAATTGTCACTTTGTTTCATTCCAGTCAGCTGTGTGTGCCATCATAGCTATGTGTCATATTCTTTTCCATGCAGTGTTTCACACCATGCACTGAATAACACATCCTTTCCTCATTGATTTGAGAGACTACCTTTATTAAATACTAAATTTCTGTGTAGCTTTAGATCAATCCATGGACTTTGTATTCACTTCATTCATCTGTGTCTACTCAAGAACAGCTTAACACTCTGTTTACTGTGATTTCATCATATACTTTCAAATCTATTATAATTATTCATTTTTCTTCCTTTTCAGAATTTTTCTTTCTATTGCTGCTTATTAATTTTTTCATGTAAACGTTAGAATAAGCTTGACTTTCCCTCTCCCCACACACCACAAAAACCTGGTATATTTATTGAGATTATGTTAAGTGTATAGGTAAATTGAGGGATAATTAATGTCTTTTGAGTTCCTCTAATAAGAATACGGCTTGATTTTCTACATGACCAAATCAAGCCAAATAATGAGGCAAGTGTTGATCACAATTCTGAATGACACAATTTTGAACATGATAATCTGTAATTTCAACCGTAACTTGGGTTGAAATACCAAAAGGTCAAAATCTCTAAAGTCTAAAATCTTGAAAATCACAGTCGTGAAAGTTTGAAGTCCCAAATCTTGAAATTCTGCAAAGCAAATTCTGAGAAAAGTATGAGTGACTTTTCAGTTGTAAGCAGGGTAGTTGCTGTTAGTTCATTATGATGTCGGGCAGAACTATTACCTTGTTTTTAAATAAAGGTAAGAACTATTACCTTTATTTGCATTTGGAGATGCATTTCAGGTGACTGGACAGGTCATGTGATAAGGCAATGATGAAAGCTTCAGTTTAAAAATGCCATATTTCGTCTGGGCGCAGTGGCTCTTGCCTGTAATCCCAGCACTCTGAGAGGCCGAGGTGGGTGATCACCTGAGGTCAGGAGTTCGACTGCAGCCTGGCCAACATGATGAATCTCATTTCTACTAAAAATACAAAAATTAGCTGGGTGTGGTGTACGTGCCTGTAATCCCAGCTACTCGAAAGGCTGAGGCAGGAGAATCGCTTGAACCCAGGAGGTAGAGGTTGCAGTGAACCAAGATTGTGCCACTGCACTCCAGCCTGGGAAATAGAGCAAGACTCTGTCTCAAAAACAAACAAAAAAATGCATTATTTGTCTGCATTGGCATTCCTTTCAGATGATGAAATTCCAGGAGCTTTTAATGAATTAAAGCTGCATTTCCCTGAAGAAGCCAGCAAAGTTACTGACTAGTTTAAAAATAATTACGTACATGTTAGGATAGAAAGACACTATGCAACAGTGTCATAGTTCAATCAGCAGTATAGTTTCTACCAAATTTGTAGTCTGTATATGAGTGCATGC
This sequence comes from Alouatta palliata, assembly GCA_004027835.1. Taxonomy (NCBI): domain Eukaryota; kingdom Metazoa; phylum Chordata; class Mammalia; order Primates; family Atelidae; genus Alouatta; species Alouatta palliata. The sequence goes on from PVKV010001423.1 coordinate 151,647, forward strand.
AGAATGGATTTCACATATGCAGAGCAACTTAGAAGTGTGGTATAGACGATGGGAAAACAATAGGGAATGCTCATGTTGTTGTATATTGAATCACAGAATGATTTCAAAAAGAGCAGCACCATACAGTAAATGAAAGTGAACATGTTCTCCGAGGAGAATCATATCCTAAAAGGAAAAAAAAACAGTTGCTATTCATCATGATGCAAGACTTCAAAATAGAGCTAGTGATAGTGAAAGCTGGCCAGCTCTTATGAACTGCCTATATGCAATCGTGCATAATCTATCCCTGTAAGTGCTTTTTTTATATAGCAAATTTTCTTTCGAGTTTGAGATTTTTTTTCCCTTTTCTCTTTTTAAATTTTTGATTCCCAACTATCTTAAATTGACACCATTATTTGTCACAATTTGCCATGCCAAATATTTCGTCTTTGCCTCATTTCCAATACTGGAGGTATAAATTGTGTTAAGACTTTTAGAGAGTTTTAATTCATCCTACGCATTTTTTATAAACGACTCCATGAAAATACATTTGACTTTATGTATAAGCATTGTGTGTGTATGTAAAACTATTGAAACTCCCTTAATAAATGAAGAAATGTCATTTTAGTACATCTGCTTTTGTTAAAGATAAAACTGCTGAAGGGCTTGGCTCTTTGGGTGACTGCATATGCAGTGGTAACTGATCACAAATTTCTATCAATCTTGTCAAATGACATGGGTTGTCCATTGCAGTATTTCAGAGGATTGCCGTTACAAAGGTGAGTGTACGCAATTTACCAGCCATAGTGATACATAATTTATACATTTCACTTCTTGATCTATTTATGAACACAGTTGTCTGCTCATAACTTATACCCATGCAATTGTTGCTAGTATACCTAAGTGGGCTTGCAAAAACATATATGTTTTATCACCTATTTTATTGTGTAAAGTGGGCTATGAAGTGTTCTGTTGTGTTTTTATAACATTTCTCAAATGAACCCCCTTTTAAAAATGAAAATAAATATATTTTACATTACTTTTTCCAGAATTATATTTTTAGAATTTTGATTTTTCGGGATTTCAGCCTTCAGAAATATAGTGCTCAGGGTCGTGTCTCTTGGGATTATGCCCAAACCCATTATCAAGGAATGAATCTAATAAATATGCAGGAATAATATTAAAAATATTTTTAAATCTATGAAAAAAACACAAAAGAAGATTCCTCAGTTATATCCTAAGCCTTGTGAGGTATGATTCTATGCCTTCATGTATCATTAAAATGTAAAATGAAATTGAACCTGATGTTAGGAAATATTTCCAGCTAGGATGAAGTTCTGTTACAAATTTAACATAAAACGGCAAAGGGGCACTTCTAGGGCAAATGGACAAAAGACATATCTTTAAAGAAAAAGATATTTATTTCATAAGGAAAGATAAAAGAGTATTTTATCTTTGCCTCATTTCCAATACTGGAGGTATAAATTGTGTAAAGACTTTTAGAGGGTTCTAATTCCTCATATGTATTTTTTATAAACTTGACTCCATGAAAATACATTTGACTTTATGCATGTAGAGAGACACATAAAGTATACTCATTTTTGCAATGATTTTTCTGTCCTGGTTACTTACTGTTTCTGCTTCTTTTTTATGTTGCTGGAGTAAAATGTGTATTTGTAGGCAGTTTCTATTTCCCTACACACAGATGAAATGCAAGTAGGATCAGATCATGTACAATTGTTGATCAATCTCCAGTAGCCCCTTTCTTTTTCTCCCCTTCCTCACCTTGGCAGCCCTTCTGCCTGTAAGAGCATGGTGGGTGGCAGGGTACTGTGAATGATGAGGAGTAAGGCCCAAATCTTTCCTGTGAAATACATGTTCAATGCCTGAGTATGCATTGACACTAATTATTAATAAGGGAGAACAAACAATGAGATGAACAAAATTAACCTGAGTGATCAGACAAAAAAAAGTAGTGGACAATGTACTTTAGCCCTTTGCCACATTTTTCTAATCATTGCTGAAGGCACCGCATTCTGACATGGGATAAAAGCAAAAAAAATGGAATGTGAATTTCAAGTGAAGAGAAATAGAACACTGTGGTATTTTTTAAAAAAGGAAGAAAGAAAATATTTTTCTCAGAAGTAACACCCACTAGTGACTAATAAATTTGGAGTCTAGCTTCTCTAAAGTGTAACATTATACTTTTGTCATCAACTGTTAAAAACTTTCTTAGAACACCATTTATGTGTACACATACATATATGTATGTGTATGTGTAGGTATACTTAATTTAATAAACGACTGATCATGTGGCATAGTCTCCTACTTTCCAACAATATAAAGATTGGCGAGGGTGCTAAACAACTGTAACACTCGTAAAATTGTAGAGAGGTAAAATTGTACAATCTCTTTAGAAAATAGTTTGGCAATTACTAATTTAACAATTAATTGTTAATAACAATTGTTACTTTTTTTGTATATTTTTTATTGTACTTTAGATTCTGGGGTACATGTGCAGATCATACAGGAGTGTTGCATAGGTACATACATGGCAATGTGGTTTGTTGCCTCCATCCCTATCACCTATATCTGGCATTTCTCCCCATGTTATCCCTCCCCAACCTCCCTACCCTCTGCTGTCCCTCCCCTAGTCCACCCCATCAGACCCCAGTGTGTGATGCTTCCCTCCCTGTGTCCATGTGTTCTCACTGTTCAACACTCACCTATGAGTGAGAACATGCAGTGTTTGATTTTCTGTTCTTGTGTCAGTTTGTTGAGAATGATGGTTTCCAGATTCATCCATGTCCCTAAAAAGGACACAAACTCATCGTCTTTTATGGCTGCATAGTATTACATGGTGCATATGTGCCACATTTTCCCTGTCCAGTCTATCATCAATGGGCATTCGGGTTGGTTCCAGGTCTTTGCTATTGTAAACAGTGCCACAACGAACATACATGTGCACATGTCTTTTTAACAGAATGATTTGTAATCCTTTGGGTATATACTCAGTAATGGGATTGCTGTGTCAAATGGAATTTCTATTTCTAGGTCCTTGAGGAATCGCCACACTGTCTTCCACAATGGTTGAACTAGTTTACACTCCCACCAACAATGTAAAAGTGTTCCTGTTTCTCCACATTCTCTCCAGTATCTGTCTCCAGATTTTTTAATGATCGCCATTCTAACTGGCGTGAGATGATATCTCAATGTGGTTTTGATTTGCATTTCTCTAATAATCAGTGATGAGCATTTTTTTATATGTATGTTGGCCTCATATATATCTCCTTTTGAAAAGTGTCTGTTCATGTCCTTCGTCCACTTTTGAATGGGTGTGTTTGTTTTTATCTTGTGAATCTGTTTCAGTTCTTTGTAGATTCTGGATATCAGCCCTTTGTCAGTTGGATACATTGCAAAAATTTTTTCCCATTCTGTTGGTTGCCGGTTTACTCTGATTGTTTCTTTCACTGTACAGAAGTTTTGGTGTTTAATTAGATCCCATTTGTCTATTTTGGCTTTTGTCGCCAATGCTTTTGGTGTTTTAGTCATGAAGTCCTTGCTTATGCCTATTTCCCGAATGGTTTTGCCTAAGTTTTCTTCTAGAGTTTTTATGGTATTAGGTCTTATGTTTAAGTCTTTAATCCACCTGGAGTTAATTTTAGTGTAAGATATCAGAAAGAAGTCCAATTTTAGTGTAAGATATCAGAAAGAAGCCCAATTTCTGTTTTCTGCCCATGGCTAGCCAGTTATCCCAACATCATTTATTAAACAGGGAATCCTTCCCCATTGCCTGTTTTTGTCAGGTTTGTCAAAGATCAGATGGTCGTAGATGTGTGGCATTGCCTCCGAGGCCTCTGTTCTGTTCCATTGAACTTATCTCTGTTTTGGTACCAGTACCATGCTGTTTTGATTACTGTAGCCTTGTAGTATAGTCTGAAGTCAGATAGCATGATGCCTCCAGCTTTGTTCTTTTTGCTTAGGATTGTCTGGGCTATGCAGACTCTCTTTTGGTTCCATATGAAGTTTAAGGTGGTTTTTTCCAGTTCTGTGAAGAAGGTTATAGGTAACTTGATGGGGGTAGTGTTGAATCTATAAATTACTTTGGACAGTATGGCCATTTTCACAATATTGATTCTTCCTAACCATGAGCATGGAATGTTTTTCCATCTGTTTGTGTCCTCTCTTATTTCCTTGAGCAGTGGTTTGTAGTTCTCCTTGAAGAGGTCCATAACATCCTTTGTTAGTTGTATTCCAAGGTATTTTATTCTCTTGGTAGCAATTGTGAATGGGAGTTCACTCTTGATTTGGTTCTCTTTTAGTCTGTGTATAGGAATGCTTGTGATTTCTGCACATTAATTTTGTATCCTGAGACTTTGCTGAAGTTGCTTATTGGTTTAAGAAGATTTTGGGCTGAGATGATGGGGTCTTCTAAATATGCAATCATGTCATCTGCATATAGAGGCAATTTGACTTTCTCCTTTCCTAATTAAATACTCTTTATTTCTTTTTCTTGCCTGATTGCTCTGGCTAGAACTTCCAATACTATATTGAATTAGGAGTGGTGAGAGAGGGCATCCTTGTCTAGTGCCAGATTTCAAAGAGAATGCTTCCAATTTTTGCCCATTCAGTATGATATTGGCTGTGAGTTTGTCATAAATAGTTTTATTATTTTGAGATACATTCCACTGATACCTAGTGAGTTTTTAGCATAAAGTACTGTTGAATTTTGTCAAAGGCCTTCTCTGCATCTATTGAGATGATCATGTCGTTTTTGTCTTTGGTTCTGCTTATGTGGTAAATTGCATTTATAGACTTGCCTATGTTGAAACAGCCTTACATCCCTGGGATGAAGCCTACTTGATCGTGATGGATAAGATTTTTGATGTGCTGTTGCAATTGCTTTGCCAGTATTTTACTGAAGATTTTTACATCTATGTTAATCATGGATATTAGCCTAAAGTTTTCTTTTTTTGTTGAGTCTCTGCCAGGTTTTAGTATCAGGATGATGTTGGTCTCATAAAATGACTTGGAAAGGATTCTCTCTTTTTGGATTGTTTGGAATCGTTTCAGAAGGAGTGGTACCAGCTCCTCTTTTTACGTCTGGTAGAATTCAGCTGTGAACCCGTCTGGACCTTGGCCTTTTTTGTTGGTAGGCTATTAATTGCTCCCTCAACTTCAGCCCTTGTTCTTGGTCTATTCAGGGTTTCAACTTTCTGGTTTAGGCTTAGGAGGGTGCAAGTTTCCAGGAATTTATCCATTTCTTCTAGGTTTACTGGTTTGTGTGCATAAGAGTTGTTTGTAGTAATCTCTGATGGTAGTTTGTATTTCTGTGGAATCAGTGGTGATAGCCCCTTTATCATTTTTTGTTGCATCTATTTGATTATTCTCTGTTTCCTTTTTTTATTAATCTGGTTAGCAGTCTGTCTATTTTGTTGATCTTTTCAAAAAACTAATTCCTGGATTTATTGTTTTTTGAAGGTTTTCTTGTGTCTCTCCTTCAGTTCTGCTCTGATCTTAGCTATTTCTTGTGTTCTGCTGCTTTTGAGTTTTTTTTTTATCTTGCTCCTCTAGCTCTTTCAATTTTTATGATAGGGTGTCAATTTTAGATCTTTCCTTGTGTCTCAAGTGGGCATTTATTGCTATAAATTTTCCTCTAGACACTGTTTTAAATGTTTCCCAGAGATTCTGGTACATTGTGTATTCATTCTCATTGGTTTCAAGAACATCTTTATTTCTGCCTTCATTTCACTGTTTATCCAGTCAACATTCAAGAGCCAGTTGTTAAGTTTCCATGAGTTGTGCAGTTCTGAGTTAGTTTCTTAATCCTGAGTTCTAATGGGATTGCACTGTGGTCTGAGAGACTGTTTGTTATGATTTCCATTCTTTTGCATTTGCTGAGGAGTGATTTACTTCCAATTATGTGGTAAATTTTAGAGTAGATGTAATATAGTGCTGAGAAGAATGTGTATTCTGTGGATTTGGGGTGGAGAGTTCTGTAGATGTCTATTAGATTTCCTTGGTCCAGATCTGAGTTTAAGTCCTGGATATCGTTGTTAATTTTCTGTCTCATTGATCTGTCTAATACGGACAGTGGAGTGTTAGAATGTCCCACTATTATTGTGTGGGAGTCTAAGTCTCTTTGTAGGTCTTTAAGAACTTCCTTTATGTATCTGTGGGTTCCTGTATTGGGTGCATATATATTTAGAATAGTTAGCTCTTCTTGTTGCATTGATTTAACCATTATGTAATGTCCTTCTTTGTCTCTTTTGATCTTTGTTAGTGTAAAGTCTATTTTACCAGAGACTAGGATTGCAACTCCTGCTTTCTTTTGGTCTCCATTTACTTGATAAATCTTCCTCCATCCCTTTATTTTGAGCCTATGTGTGTCCTTGCATGTGAGATGGGTTTCCTGAATACAGCACATCTAAAGGTTTTGACTTTTTATCCAATTTGTCAGTCTGTGTCTTTTGATTGGGGCATTTAGCCCATTTACATTTAAGGTTAATATTGTTATGTGTGAATTTGATCCTGCCATTTTGATGCTAGCTGGTTGTTTTGCTCATTAGTTTATGCAGTTTCTTCATTGTGTTGATGGTCTTTACCATTTGGTGCATTTTTGGAGTGACTGGCACTGGTTGTTCCTTTCTATGTTTAGTGCTTCTTTCAGGAGCTCTTGTAAGGCAGGCCTGGTAGTGATGAAATCTCTCAGCAATTACTTGTCCATAAAGGATTTTCTTTCTCCTTTGCTTATAAAGCTTAGTTTGGCTGGATGTGAAATTCTAGGTTGAAAGTTCTTTTCTTTAAGGATGTTGAATATTGGCCCCCACTCTCTTCTGGTTTGTAGGGTTTCTGCTGAGAGATCTGCTGTGAGTCTGATGGGCTTCCCTTTGTGGGTAACCCGACCTTTCTCTCTGGCTGCCCTCAGCATTTTCTTCTTTATTTCAACCCTGGTGAATCTGATAGTTATGTATCTTTGGGTTGCTCTTCTTGAGGAATATCTTTGTAGTGTTCTGTGTATTTCCTGGACTTGAATGTTGGCCTGCCTTACTAGGTTGGGCAAGTTCTCCTGGATAATATCCCGAAGAGTGTTTTCCATCTTGAATTCATTCTCTCTGCCACATTCAGGTACACCTATCAAATATAGATTAGGTCTTTTCACATAATCCCATATTTCTTGGAGGCTTTGTTCATTTCTTTTCACTCTTTTTTCTCTATTCTTGTCTTCCCATTTTATTTCATTGAGTTGATCTTCAATCTCTGATATCCTTTCTTCTGCTTGGTTGATTTGGCTATTGAAATTTGGATATGTTTGCAAAGTTCTCATGTTGTGTTTTTCAGCTCCATCAAGTCATTTATATTCCTCTCTAAGCTGTTTATTTTCATTGGTATTTCATCTAACCTTTTTTCAAGGTTCTTACTTTCTTTGCATTGGCTTAGAACACGTTCTTTTAGCTCTGAGAAATTTGTTATTGCCCACTTTCTGAAGCCTGTTTCTATCAATTCATCAGACTCATTCTCCATCCAGTTTTATTCCCTTGCTGGTGAGGAGTTGTGATCCCTTGGAGGAGGAGAGGCATTCTGGTTTTTTGTGTTTCAATCCTTTTTGCGCTGGTTTCTTCCCATCTTTGTGGATTTATCTACCTGTGGTCTTTGTAGTTGGTGACTTTTCGATTGGGTCTTTGAGTGGATATCCTTTTTGTTGATGTTGAAATTATTTCTTTCTGTTTCTTAGTTTTCCTTCTAACAGTCAGACTCCTCTGCTGTAGGACTGCTGGAGGTCTACTCCAGACCCTGCTTGCTTGGGGATCACCTGCTGCAGCTGCAGAACAGTAAGGGTTGCTGCCAGTTTTTTCTTCTGTTATCTTCATCCTAGAAGGGTACCTGCCAGATGTCAGTCTGAGCTCTCCTTTAAGAGGTGTCTCTGGATATATGGGGATCAGAGAGCTGCCCGAGGAGACAGTCTGTCCCTTAAAGGAGCTCAATGCTGAGTTGGGAGCTCTGTTGTTCCATTCAGAGCTTCCAGGCAGGTACGTTTAAGTCTGCTGCAGCAGAACTCATAAATGCCTTTTTTCCCAGGTGCTCTGTCCTAGGAAGGTGGGGCTTTATTTATAAGATCCTGACGTGCTGCTGCCTTTTTACAGAGATGCCCCTCTGTGTTCTTCTCACTGGGAACTTCATTCCAGAGATGTTCTTATTCAGTCACCTTGGATCTCCTAATTCTTTAATTAATAAAAATCTTGGAATGATGTTGATAGATTACATACTCTCAGTGTGCACAGTGTGGGTGCCTGTGCCTTCAGCATCTGCAGGAATGGCATGATGGGTGTTACTGTTAATTGTAAGATTACATATGCACTTACCATGTGACCCAGCAATCCCACTTGTAGATATTTACCCAAGGGAAATGAAGGTAATACATCAACATAAATTGCTGTATGGGCCAGGCATGGTGGCTGACTAATCTCAGCACTCTGGGAGACTGAGATGGGAGGATCATTTGAGGCCAGGAATTTGAGACCAGCCTGGGCAACATAGTGAGATCCCATCTCTTACAAAATTAAAAATTAGCCAAATGTGGTGGCACATGCCTGTAGTCCTAGCTATTCAGGAGGCTGAGGCAGAAGGACTGCTTGAGCCCAGGAGGTTGAGGTTGCAGTGATCTATGATCATACCACTGCACTCCAGCCTGGGTAACAGAGTGAGACCCTGCCTCAAAAAAAAAAAAAAAAGGTTGTATGCAATATTCATAGATTTATTTGTAACAAAATCTAAAAGCAATCCAATGTTCATGAACAAGTGAAGGAACAAACAAATTCAGATATAACCTTACAATGGAATACTACCCAAGAAGCAACACAACATTCTTAACGAGACACCTGGAACTGTAAGCAATAATAAGGACTTTGCACTCTATGGAAAAACCATGTTGTACAAATGCAAGAAAGATATTACCTTCCTTGGTTTTAACCTATACTCTTCCTTTAGAAACGCTATCACTCATGGCCTACTTTGGATTACACTTACTGAAAATGTTAGCTAATGCTTATGGTGCCTCCATGCCTGTTTTAGTAGATGATATACATGGATTCCAGAACTAAAGTAAGTACTGAGTCAGACACAATAGGAAGTATACCAAGTCCCAGGATATAGGGAGCTGGTGACTTGTATAGTAAACAGTACAAATGCATAAGAATTTGAGAATAGTATTAGATCTTACAATAAATATTTCCTGTTGCCTGTCTGTGTTCAATAAAAACAACAAAGAGGAGACTAACCATAATAACCTAAGAACTTAATTAAAACCTTACAATATGCCACATCTGCTGATCTTCTCTTATTCTCATAATTGGCACAAAAGAACATGAGATGGGAAAGCTAGTATATACTATTATATCACTTTTCAGAGAGGGAGATTCTACTTTTGCTTTTTCTACTTTTCTTGATAAACTATCATGGTGCTATCATATATAAAAGTTTTACCGTTTGCTAAATTTATTGTCTCCATCATATAACAACATTTCATATAAGTTATTTTAACCTCTCATAAAGATTTTCTTTAATTTACCTTAACTTCAATTTTTAGACCTAAAAGCAGAATGTCAATTATTCCCAAGCTTAGTGCTTCTTTCCCACATTTTGTTAGCCCTTGCTCACAGAGTTTGATCACATGCTCATACTTAAGCTTTATAAGTATGGAAACCTCATTTGTAATTTGTCACTTATAAAACTTTTTAACAAAAACTTTTAAACAAATCCACATAAATTTAGAGAATTTTGGAGGGGGTGTAAACTTCTCATGATAAATCCACATTCTCTTTCCTGGTTCCCTTACACATTTACTCATAGTTAGGCAACAGGGCAGGGATGACAGTACAGACACTTAACTGTGGGAAAGCTAACTTAAATGCCCATCAAATGCTTGAGCATACCAACATGGCCAGATAAAAGCATGTTTAATTTACTGAGTGTATTAGTCAGGGTTCTGCAGACAAGGAAAGTCAATAGGTAAAAGAGAAAGAGAGAGGTGGATAGATGATGATTTGATAGATAGATAGATGATAGATAGATAGATGATAGATAGATAGATAGACGATAGATAAAAAGATTTATTTTAAGAAACTGGCTCATGTGATTATGGAGGCTGAGAAGCCCCAGGATCTGCACCAGAGCTGATGTATAACTTCCATCTGAGCCTGCAGGCCTGAGAACAGGAGAACCAGTAGTGTCAGCTCCAGGCTAAAAGCTGGCATGCTGGAGACCAAAAAAGAGCCAATATTCCAGTCTGGAAAAAAGCCAGTGCTTTAGCTCAAGCAGTCAGATGGATAATGTCCCCTCTTAGTCAAAAGAGTCAGACTGTGTGTTATATTCAGACCTTCAATTAATGAAGGCTGCCCACACAGGGAGGCCAGTCTGCTTTACTCAGTCTACCAATTCAAATGGTAATCTCACCCAAAACACCCTCATAGAAGAATATCTGACCAAATATCTGGGAACTTCATGGCCTAGCCAAGTTGACACATAAAATCAGCCATCACACCCAAGTTAGCTAACTACAAACTGTCCATCCCAGAGTTTTCCAATCTATGGCTCTAGAATTTTCATGTTGTTCTTCTGAGGTTTCACAAGATTGAATTTTACCATGTTCTTTGAAAATTAAAAAATTGTACTGTATTATTGAGATGTATCTATTTCACCAACCAGAAATAAAGAAAACTCTGTGAGATAATGGGCATTATACAGAAGCCACCAGTGGGCCAAGAGCCTGCCATTCCTTGTCTGTTGTATGGAAAATTGCTAGCACTTCACCTGAGTCTCCTCGGCCACACAGATCCCCCTGATATCTCCCACAACATGGTAGATGACAGGTGATTTGACATGTAACACGTGAAGATCCAATGCTACGTCCAACTATCCCCAACAACCCGACTAGCTATAGCAATCACTGGACCCTTCTTGTTCAATCAGCATGCATCATTACTGTGGTACCATGGTCCACCATCCCAAGAAGTCTCCAAGGGCGATGTCTTTTCAGAGTGACTACTTAGGAACAGGGAGTATGCTGAGAGTTACTAATATCAGCTCTTCTAGGCATCAGGACACTTTACAGATTTGGCTTGCATAAGAGGCATGAAAATAAAATCCAAGGGAAAGAAGAAGCTTTTTGCTGACCACTATTTTGGGAGTTTTTTAGAAAAGTAGTGTAATGTTTCACAGAAGATTTCTACACTAAGAAATGGAGCAAACTGCCCTTCAAAGAAAATGTGAGAATCTACCTTTCTCTCTGTTGGGGGCTATAGGGCAGTGAAGTTCCTTCAGGCATAGCAATACCTGGGCAATTTTCCCACTGACTCACGGGACTGCTGAAGCCGCTTCTGCATGCTGTTGACTCACAGCAAACCAAACCACAACACTTCCTGCACCCATCCCCCTTTGCACCTATCCCTTCCTCGGAGACACAGATAGATATTGGATGGAAATAACTGAGGCAGTCCCACTAATTTATTTCACCTCCTCACTGAGCATTTATGGAATGCTTACTAGTGCCAGGAATTTTACAGGTATATTCTTAATTAAGTTTTACAGTGCAACTCACCTGTGGTGAGTTCTATTTTTTTTCCTTTTTACAGATGATGAAACCAAGGCTTTGAAAGGCTGGCCAGCTCACCCGGGGTCACACAATTAGTGGAAAAGCTGGCTCTGAAAAACAGGTCTGTCCACCTTGGATTCCTGAACTTTTTATCATTTATCTTTAAATAATTCTTTAGTGTCTCTTTTTTCACATTTAAAAAAATCACAAGACTTTAAGTATATAGTTTAAAGCAAACTTTACAAGAAGTCTTAGGGCATTTCAGAGACTGAAGTTCCCTTATCTGTGCATTGCATAAAATAATGTTTCTGCACCTACTGAATTTAAAAAAAAAAAAGTCCCTGTAAAGCTCTTATTTTGGTTCCAGAATATAAATTCAAATTATTGCTTTTAGATTCCTTTTTTTTTTATAGACAGAGTTTTGCTCTTGTCCCCCAGGCTGGAGTGCAATGGCCTAATCTTGGCTCACTGCAACTTCAAACTCCCAGGTTCAGATGATTCTCCTACCTCAGCCTCCCAAGTAGCTGGGATTCCAGGTGTGCACCACCATATCCAGCTAATTTTTTTGTACTTTTAGTAGAGATGGGGTTTCACCATGTTGGCCAGGCTGGTCTCGAACTCCTGACCGCAGGTTATACACCCACCTCGGCCTCCCAAAGTGCTGGGCGTTAGCCACTGCGCCCAGCTGCTTTTAGACTCTTAAAAAGAGTTCAACAATTTGAGAACAAGGCAATGAAAGCCTTGAGTCTGCTTAGCTTCCTTATTACTCTATCCGAAATGATATGTATCATGAATATTAAATTTCTTAAGTCAGAATAAATTTGACTTAATTAGCTTCACTTGAGAGCCAGTGGAGATGACAGATATAATTGGAGAAAGCTTGGCTTACCCAAGCTAAACATCAGTGATTCCCACCTCGAGGGAACATGCAGATTAACAAAATGCATGATGAAGTAAACAATAATAGTGAAACCACTTCACCTATAATAACAGGAATTGGATTCTGATAGGACTGCTGATTATTGGGCTCATCCATGTCATCTCATTAGCCTAACAATGATCTGATCCTATATCCTATGAAATTGAATTCTGGTGATCTCACATACCATGATAGAGCAGGGTTTTCCATATCATCAATACAATGGCTAAGTGTTGGATCAGTAGATGCTCAAGGGTGTACTGAGCGCCTAAGCCATGTCTGACCATGGAAAATTTATATACATTGCACATACTCTGCCAATCCAACTCCATTCCCCATTTCTTCTCAGAACACTCTTGTCTCGCTTGTTCTACCATGAGAAGCAATACAGTGCAGAGGTTATAAACAGGAGACACCTGCTGGGTTCAAATCCAATTCTACTTCATCAATCAGCTCGTGATGCTCAACATGGCATTTCACCTTCCAAGCCTCATCCATGAGCCTAGAACAATTAATTCCTACCTCATAGGGTTGCTGTAAAGATTAAATGAGACATTGTATGCAGCATGCTTCGCCAATGGCTAGCATATCATAAATGCTTTCTAAAAAGTCACTTCCTGGAATATCCGACTGTCTCCTCTCTATTTCTTCAAATCCTGAGATACTAACTTACTGAAACTTAAAGCCTGAATCAAGTTCTCCTCCCTAAAGTCTCCCTGAAGTTCCTGTGGGAATGGCATCCCTTAAATAAGTAACACCACACACTTAAATTTTGGATGATAGGCAATACCTGAAAAAGAGGTGATGCTATGTGTGTGGGTTGGTGGGGGCAGGAAGAGGGCAAACAGACAAACACTAATTCTATGGTGTTGCTTATACTGGTCTGGGTTGGACAGGTTGCCACACTGTCCCCAGAAGGGGACCACTGACTGTGTTTCTGCCCTATCCTCTTTTCTCCCCCAGTCCTTTACTTTCTAGCTATATAGCCTAAGGTAAGGCCAGGCTTTGGTTGCTTTATCTGTAAAATGGGCTGATTCTATTCTCCCTAGCTGAAGTCAGAAAGCTGAACCAGATCCTAATGTAAGACCTCTTCTAGCTCCATCCTGAGATTCTCCTGGCACGTGTGGTCCTGAGTGTGGGAGGGTGCATCACCCTCAAGCCAAGTGACCTGTACATCTGGCCAAGTGAACAGGACATGTTATTGGGCATGTCCCTTTACCCATTCCAGAATCTGGAATCTCTCTCTAATCAGGCCATGAGCAAAAAGCTGCTCGCACCCAGGCTGCCAGCAAGGCAGTGCCCAGGGCTCTCTGGTGTAAACACTGATGAGGAAGGACTGAAGTTTGGCTCTGCCTGTGCCTTTCTGTGCTATCTCCAGCCAAAGGCCTGGAGGCTTTCATCTGCTGAGCCAAGCAGTGTTAAACAACAACATTATTCTTCCTTCCTGCCTCGGCTCCACCACTCCCTCTGGCCACTGTCTCAAAGGAAATAGCCAGTAAGGACTGGACAGTTGCTGCCATTTAGCTTCCTGTAAATGGGGAGGGTGCTGGGAGAGATGGCCAGCTCTCGGCTTCCTTTAACACTGACCGGGTGACTGATCCCAGGGAGAATGAAGAAACAGAAAGAGAAGAGAACTGGAGACTTCTTTTGGCTGGAAAAGAAGGACAGATTTCTGATCAAAGAGCCCTAATCCAATCGGTAACCAGGCAAAGTCTGTCCGACTCCAGGTTCCCCCCTAGGCATTGCAGGAGAAGGACCCTAGCAAGAGTGACCTACAGTCCCAGGCCAGCTCTATGCAGCAGTGGGAAGGCAGCTTTCTATGGCACCCATTGTCAGAGACACTGCACGCAACCATGGACGTTGTGCCTTCCCAAGGGCACCGGCCCAGTTATGGCTGAACAACCCAGCCTGGTCTCCAACACTTGCTAAGCTATGTGCTACATCTGCGCAGAAGGTATGCCTTTTGTGATTCTCATAAAATCTCCATAAAGCATGGGCTCCATGTGCATTCAGATATCTCTGCCTCATGATGACTATGCTGGGGAGTTTTGCAAATAGAAGATCAGTAGCATCTTATAGCCAGTTGCCCGTCTGCATCCTCTCAACATCATGACTTGTTTCTTCTTTCTTCCTTCCTCCTGTTCCTCTCCCTTCCCCAGTACATTGTCCTTTTCCTCTCCCCCTTTCCCTTCCTTTTCCTTTGACCCTCTCCTTTTCTCCTCCTTTTTGCTCTCAATCTGTTGTCACATACTAGATGACCAGCTTATCCCTAAATGCTCAGAAACACTCTGGAAGGAGAAGGACAGTCAACAGTGGAAAGAAGCCACAAAGAAAAAAGTGTTTGATATTCGGAATACAACTGTTTTCCTTTTTTCAAAAGTGTTGCCTTTCAGTAAGTGGCAGATCATTTTGTGAGATGGCAGAAAACATCAAGAGGGTGGATTTTTAAAAACTTTGACCAGAAAGAACCTGAAAAAGTTATTTAGCTCTGCCTTATATACATTTGTATGCACAAATGTGCTGATAATGCTAAATTCTATTTTCCTTTTTAGTTGACTGCTATAGTAGGCATATCCTCTCCCCAGATACGGCCAAGCCCTTATGCCCAGAATCTGTGGTGAAAGTTTACAGATGTAATTAAAGCCGCTAGTCAATTTACCTTCAAAATGAGAGATTATCCTGGATTACCTGGTGTGTCTAATCTAATGATATAAACTCTTAGAAGCAGAGAACTTTCTTCAGTTAGAAGCAGAAGAGATGTGGCAAAACAGGAAGCAAGAGAGATGCAACAGAAGGGCAGGTGAAAGAGATTTGAAGCCTGAGGGAGACTAACACACATTTTCAGGCTTTGAAGTGCTGGAGCACCTGTGCAAGGACCATAGCAAGGCCTTCAGAACATAGAAAGCATGAGAAGGAAAGTGGGCAGCCATTAAGAGCAAAGACCAGCCCCTGGCTGACAGCCAGCAAGGAAGCATAGACCTCAGTCCTACAACCACAAGGAACTGACTTCTGTCAAAAATATAAATAAATTGGAAGTATTTTTTCCCCAAGGCCTCCATTAAGGAACACAGCCCTGGTGACACCCTGAATTTAGCCTAGTGAGACCCATCTCAGACTTCTAACCTATAGAATCATGAGAAAATAAAGGGGAAAAGAAAGAGAAAAGGTATGAAAAGAATTGTAGACCCCCTTATCTGTGGGAAATATATTCCAGGACCCCCAATTGATGCCTGAAACTAAGAATAGTACCAAACCCAAATGCTGCCAATCGGAAAACATTTTTGTTCATATATGTCATCCATTGTATTAATCCGTTCCTGCACTACTATAAAGACAAGTCTGAGATTTGATAATTTATAAAGAAAAGAGGTTTGATTGACTCAGAGTTCTGTGGGCTGTATAGGCTTTGGCTTCTGGGGAGGCCTCAGGAACAATCATGGTGGAAGGCAAAGGGGAAGCAGGCAGGGTATTCACATAGCCAGCTGGAGAGAGAGAGTGAAGTGGGAGGTGCTACACACGTTTAAACAACCAGATCTCATAAGAACTCTATCACGAGACAGCACTAGGGGATGGTACTAAACCATTAGAAACCACCCCTTTGATCCAATCACCTCCCACCAGTATAAAAGAAGAAACCTATAGACCAACATCCTGCATAGACAAAAAAAAAAAAAAAAAAAAAAAAAAAAAAAAAAAAAAAAAAAAAAAAAAAAAAAAAAAAAAAAAAAAAAAAAAAAAAAAATTCCTAACAAAATATTAGCAAATAGAATTCAGCAAATATATAAAGAGGCATATATCATGACCAAGTAAAGTTTATTTCAGGGATGCAAGGCAGGTTCAATATTCCAAAATCAATCCATATAATCCACTATACCAAAAGGCTAAAATGACATGATCATATCAACTGATGCAGAAAAAAGCACTTATCAAAATTCAGTCCCTCTTCATGATCAAAAAAAAAAAATTCAGAAAATTGGGAATAAAAAGGAACTTCCTTAACTTGATAAACCATGTCTACAAAATGTCTGCAGTGAATATTATCCTTATTGGTGAAAGACTAAATACTTTCCTCCTAACATCAGAAACAGAGTAAAGACGTTCACTTTCACCACTGCTTTTAGCCAACATGTTACTGGAACTTCTAGCCAATGCAACAAAGCAAGAAAGGAAATGAAAAGCATACAGATTGGAAAGGAAGAATAAAACTCTCCATATTTGCAAATAACATGATTATACAAAAACAAAACATCTATATTTTGTTTTTTTTCTGTAAGGTCAGAATATATTTTGTTTTCTATATAAACAAAACAAAAACAAAAATCCTAGAACTAAAAAGTGAGTTAGCAAGCTTGCAGAATCAATATGCAAAATTACTTGTGTTTCTATATGCTAGCAGTTGCATTCCTGGGCATTTTGTAAGCAAATGTTCATGCACATACACACAAAAAGCACACACACACACACACACATGAATGTTCATAGCAGCTTTGTTCATAATAACCCAAAACTGGAAATAACCCAGATGTTCTTTGACAGGTGAATGATTAAGCAAACTGGTACATTCATACAATAGAACACTTCTCAGCAATGAAATGGAACAAATTATTGATACACACAACAACCTGTTTTTGTTTTGGGGTTTTTTTTTTTGAGATGAAGTCTCACTCTGTTGCCCAGGCTGAAGTGCAGTGGCACCATCTCAGCTCACTGCAGCCTCCACCTCCTGGGTTCAAGCAATTCTGGTGCCTCAGCCTGCCAAGTAGCTGAAACCAAAGGCACACACCACCATGCCTGGCTAGTTTTTATATTTTTAGTAGAGACAGGGTTTCAACAGGTTGGCTAGGCTGATCTCAAACTCCTAACCTCAGGTGAACTGCCTGCCTCGATCTCCCAAAGTGCTGGGATTACAGGCCTGAACCACAGGGCCTGGCCAAATAACCTCTTGATGAATCTCCAGAGAAATATGCTGAGTGAAAAAGCCAATCCTAAAAGGTTACATTCTGTATATTTCCATTACTTAATATTCTTGAAATGACAAAATTATTGTTATAGAAATGGAGACCAGATTAGTGATTTTCAGGAGGGAGGTGTGAATGGAAAGGAAGTAGGTGTGACTTTAAAAGGACAACATGAGGGATCTTTGTAGTAATGCAAATGATACATATCTTGGCTGTACAAATGTCAATATCCTGGCTGTGATATTGATTCTATATAGTTATATACGATATTAAAGATATTACTATTAGGGGAAACAGTACATTGGATCTCTTTGCGTTATTTCTTATAACTATTTGTGATTCTATAATTATCTCAAAATAAAATGTTTAAGAAATTAAATGTATGCATCGTGTAGCAAGGCAAACAACATATAAAAGTCATGCAAATTCACTGCAATTCCCATTCTATGGGTTCCAAGCAAGGCATAGTACCATTCCACATTCCAGAGGAGGGGACTTGGATTCCACCTATTGATGAGTACATGATAAGGTCACATTATTTTAAAAAGTGTGTGTGATGGGAGATACTGTTGTGGCCAAATATAATCTGCCACCAGGAGTAATGTTATTCACAGCCATCCTCTTTTTTTAACTGAAAAAGGGCCTCAGGAGGAATGAATGAATTCTTTACTTTATTTACTCATTATTTTCATCATAACCCTTCTCATTCAAAAGTAACTCTCTCTCCATCTCCCTTTATTTAAGGTTCTACCTGCTTGTACTGTTTTTATTGATGTTGAGATGGTTGCTGGCTAGAGTCTTTTGAACGTTGTCTCTGGAATACAAGAACAGGTACACAAATAGGTACTAATGGTATATCCACATCTGCCCAAAAGAAGTGTTTTGGAAAAGGCAAATTGTGTTTTGTAAATCAAATTACTTCTTAAGTTCCTTCAGGAGATTTTACTCTTGATTTTAATAAATAATTTTATAAGTCTCCTAATTTAAGTATTAAATTGTCCTAGATTTATGAATTTTACCAAAAGCAAAGGATATCCTTTACCTGTGTGATACTAATTTACCAACTATTTCTTTTAGGATAAGGGGCCATATTCTTCCTGTTTTCAACTCTAGAGGTCCCTCCATCCCTTCCTGCTTTCAACTTCAGAGGTCTCTCCATCACTCTAATAATGTGTTGTCACTGTGCCCCTGCTAAGGGAAAATGATGCTGCTACTTCACAAAGGGTACTCTCTCTCCTCAAGAAAGTAAATTGCTTTTCCAATAGGGATGAAGAATTTTGGCAAATCCAACCAAAGCTCTTGGTTGAGTTCCCACTGCTTGGCCTTCCATGGCTTGGGAGTAGTGACCCTCTTGCAGTCTCCCAACTGTTGATTAAATAGGTAAATGGTCTAGATAAAGTGAAGGAAGAAAGTGTGTTTTGCTACTTAAAAGATGCTTTTTGCTCAGTCTATAAGACAGTTAAATAGGTAAATGGTCTAGATAAAGTGAAGGAAGAAAGTGTGTTTTGCTACTCAAGAGATGCTTTTTGCTCAATCTATAAGACAAAGACTTAAACTTGATTTTTTGCTTAAGTTAAGGTATAGCTGAATTTCTACTAATTGTTTCATGGATGAGAACAATCTCCTGCCTCCTTAACACCTGTAACTAGGGATAGGGTTTGAATCATAATTATCCTGGGGAACAAAACTCACTGGCTTGAATTCACACTAATAAATGACTACTCACTCCTCTCTGAGAGGTGGTGGTGGGTATGCTCTTTGTATGTGGAAGGCTTAGAGAAAAATTAAATGGTAGACCAGATGAAAGGGTGGAATGGCCCAGAAGATAAAAGCACATCATGGAGAGGTTTAAGACCTATATGTAGCAAGAGAAGCTGTGGGCCTATGCAGAAATATCACAATTTTATCTTTTTATTGGTTCTAGGCCCTATAACCTGCATACATGAACACAGTGACTCATCGATTTACTTGTCTATTTTTTCTTTGAAGTTTTTCATTTCTACATTACACAGAGGCTTTGATAGCTTAACATTTGGAGTTGTAAGAACATTTGAGTTGGGAAGCACTTAAGAGAGACTCATGTCCAACCTCCTTTAGGCTCTGGAAATCCACCCCCTTATATAGAGAGCAGTTGAAAACAGGGACGCTTAGCCTAAAGAACACAATGGCCTTCTTAAGGTATTTGAAAAGTTCTCCTCTGTAAAAGCTATTATGCTTGCTTTCTCTGAACCTGGATGATCAGAGTCCAGAAAATTGCTAAAGGTCAGATCATCCCAACATCGAAAAATGCTGTTTTCCAATAGATATAATCACCCACAACCAGAACAGCCATTAAGCTCAGATGCGCTATGGGGGCTTCAGGCTTTCAATGCACTGTAGAGTGTAATGACTTTTAAGTGTTGTTTCCACCCCAAGATGCTAGAGCTGCAACTGTCCAATACGGTAGCCATTAGCCACATGTGGCTATTGAGCAGTTGAAATGTGGCTAATCCAGTATGCAAAATGCATGCTATATTTCAAAGACCTGGTACTAAGAAAATGTAAAGTAACTCATGAATAGTTTCATATTGATTATACATTGAAATGATAATATTTAATCAATTAGGCTAAATAAAGTATATTATTAAAATTAAATTCACCTGTTTCTTTTTACTTTTGTGTAACTTCTCCCAGAAAACATTAAATTACATATGTGGCTATATGGCTAACATTATATTTCTATTGGAAAATACTGTTCTAGCTAATTTGAGGTTTTCTCAACTCAAGGCCTCATACTTTCCCTAAAATAGCATATCTTCTGGTCAACTGCACTATGACCCTTTCCTACTTCATGCCTTAAAATGTACCCTAAGACTCGTCCTTAGGGGAAACAAGACTGGCACTGTAAGACACAGTTTCCAGAAAGCATTTAATGTGAATTTTTGAAGTGAATGGGGAAGATAGAGATTCTCTAACCCTCTCCCATTAACCATTAATAGTTTAGTTTATAAGATTGGAAGATTAGTTTATTTGATCTTGAGCATCTGGTTCAAGTTGAATTTCAAAGATGTTGAATTTTAGAGGATGAAACAAACTAGCACCCAAAGTCGTCAGGGAACGTGGAAACAAATAGTTCCTTGAATTAGGATAGATGACACAATCGGGCCTTTCTTGTTGGTGGTTACAGAAGGATGAGGGTCTCAGGGTAGGGTAAGACCCAAAATGCTAGGCAGGTACTGAAGGCCAGTGGTTGAAAAAGATCCCAGATGATTGCCTACTCATCCTAATGTGCAAAGATATCTCCAGAAGCAAAGAAGTCTTTTTGTTTTTTCTTTTTCTGAGACATGGTCTTGCTCTGTTGCCCAGGGCTGGAGTGCAGTGGTGCGATCTGGGCTCACTGCAAACTCTGCCTCCTGGGTTCAAGTGATTCTTCCACCCCAGCCTCCCTAGTAGCTGGGATTATAAGCGTGCATCACCACACCCAGCTAATTTTGTATTTTTGGTAAAGATGGAGTTTCACTGTGTTACCCAGGCTGGTCTCAAACTCCTGACCTCAAGTGATTCAGCCACCTTGGCCTCCCAAAGTGCTGAGATTATAGGCGTGAGCCACCACACCAGCCAAGAAGTCTCTTGATGAACACCCTTTGCTGGATGGAGATCTTTCCACTGAATGACATGCACAGAACCTCAGTTTCCTTTTCTGTAAATAAATCCCTGCACACCAGGGATTGTTGTAAGGATGAAATGAGATAATATGAAGAAAGTGCCTAGTACAAAGTAAATGTTCAGTAGATAGGATCAGCTATGATGTGTTTTCTCTGACACCATTAGGCAAATATTCTACATGGGGGACCTGAGAATGTGTTCCTCCTAGCTACCAAGGAGTGAGGCCTGTGCTTGCAAAAAAAAAAAAAAAAAAAAAGAAAGAAAGAAAGAAATAGCAAACCACAAATTGAAATTAGTTATGTTGCTAGCCTTTAAAAATAAAATGCAAACCCAATTTGAAACACTTATAAATTTAAATTACTGAAGTGTTTTCTAACCCAAAATTACAATTATCTTCAAAGTATTAAAGAGCATTAAAAGCACTTATCCTGAAAGAGCCATTTTAATGTTTGACTGACAGCAGAGAATGTTCTCACACAACCTAACAGTAAGCACTCCACCAATGCTAGCTAAGAGAACACTCATACTCTTGGTTATTGAAAATCTCAGGCAAGCCAGATAGCTTTATCTCCTTTCTCATGGCAGAGTTATCTTGTAGGGCAAAACTGATCCACTGTTGGTACTCAAGATTTGTAAGTTGCATTTGTAAGACTGGAAATGGTAAGAGTCCACCTCATTGATTCAGAGAAAGATTTATTCAGTTCTGACACTGTGAAGAGTACAGAAATAAAAATGAACAATGGTGATAATGAAAGACAATAGTATCCACATTCAAGAATGTACAGAGCACCATGAGGCTTAAAGGAGGGAATGGCTGTACCTGGAGGTAGGGGTGGGGTACAATTCCATAAAATCCTCTGAGTGGTGATTGGGAATTAAAAACAGATTTTTAGGTAATGTGGCACAGAAGAAGGCTGAGGACAGAGGAAAATGGAGCAACAAGACAAGTAAGGAAAGGCAGTAAGAGAGAGGTCAATCTGGGCAAAGCGAAAATAGAGCAAATGTTTAGCTTGTGGTCTGTGTGTTGGGTGGAGTGCAAGAGGTGTAGGTGAGAGAGAAATGGAGAGCTAAGGGGCAGGCTGGGCTAGATGATAACAGGTGTTATTGATCCCTCTATGGAGTATGGACTGCATCATAAAAGCAATAGAAAGACACTGAAGGAATTTCACTCCAGCTGCTTTAAGGAAGATCGACTGCAGACACAAACACACACACACACACACACACACACACACACACACACATACAAACCCAGAGGCAAGAAGAGCATTTTCATAATCCAAGAAAAAGATGGGGACAGTGGAGAAGGAGGGCAGTAAATACATATCAGAGATGCCAAAGAGGTCAAGTCTACAAGATGTGGTAACTGACTAGGAGGCCACAGGAGGTGAAGGAAAGAGGAAGAGTGAGGATGACCCCCAGGTTTCTGATTTTGATGGTAGTGTCATTTTGTGGATTGGGGTACAAGTTTTATAGGAAAAGTAAGTGTAGTTTTGGTGTGCTGAGTTTGAACAGCCTGTGTGGCATCCAAGGGGAAGAGATCTTGAAGGAAGCAGTTGGAACTTAGGGGGAATGTCCAGGGTGGAAATATAAATATAGGAGCCATCAGTATGTAGGTAGAAGGTGGAACTATGGACATGGAGGAAATTGCCACAAGAGATTGAGAAGGAATGAGACCCAAGGACCCTACGGAATTTTGGGGTGGGGGTGGGAAGGAATTGTCAGAGAAAGTGAGAAGGAAAAGTATTCATATTTGCAGAATAGAAAAAGGCCACAAGGTACAAGGGCTTTAGGAAAGTTCATGATGCTTCAGAGAATATTTTAAGCTTGTTTCTATTGAGGTGCATGGATAGCTTCAAGTTCAAGTTCAAGGTCATTATATGTGCTTGTTCCTGTCAACCAGAAGAGATGAAGGCTCCTTGGGTTGGGGTCAGGGTTGGAACAGGGTAGGGAGGAATTCTAGTGAAGGAAAAGTAAGAGGTGGTAGTGTCACGGAAAACAAGAGTAGAATTTCAAGAAGTGATTAATGGAGACAAATAAGACAAATACTATGTAAAAATACAAACAAAATGAGTTTGAAGTCCTTTGCCTTTAACAATTAGAAGGTCTTTTTAAAAATGTAACGTAACTGTATGAGATGATAGACCTGTTAATCTGCTTCATTGTAGTAACCATTTTACTATCTATAGGTAGTCTACATAGTAAACCTCAAATATAAATATGAAATTCATTTTTAGAAAAGAAAATAAGGAAGGTATTTAGTGCTCTACTTCAGAACGGTTTCATTGGAATTGTGGGGCTATGAGTGGGAGAGTTATTGTGGGGGAGGTTGAGGCCTTTAAGAGGAAACCAACATCATGAAAATACAGTGTAGGGAGGAGTAGAGATGTCCAGTAGAAAGGATCCTTTGAAGGGCCTTATCCAGGAAGGGAAAGGAAGAAGAAGGGAAGTATTGAGGAAGAGGAGAAAGACACAGGCTAAGCAAAGGTGAGGAGGGGTATTAAGATGAAGGAGACCTGAACATCTTTACAGCACATGGGAATGCAGCCAGTTGAAACAGAAAAGGACAATGTAATACAAAGCAGAAATAACTTGGAACAAGTTGAGGAGACATTTGGATGAGGAACACAAGAGTCAGGACTAGCAGCAAACTGGAGAAAGACTGCCTTTGTGGCAAACTGAAGGAAGAGAGAGGTGGGGAGGAGGGGGCCTATCTTCTATTTTCTCTCAGAAGTTGGAGGCCAGTAGCTCTTTGGCAGAGGAAGGCGTGAAGGAAAGGATGAAGGTTTAGGAGGGCAGATGTGGAAGAGGTGTGGGAGAAACAACATGCCATTTTCATGATGGTTGGAATTAAACCCTCTAAATGAATCAGAACATTCTGTTAGAAAGGAAAATGAAATGTGTTTTAGGCTGCAGCCCCTGGGGGTGGCTTTAGCCTGAGGAAATCACCACTTTACTTGGAACCCCTTTTGCTTGAGATTTTTTTCACACTTCTGGGTTCATTTTAATTAAATTGGCTTTTATTCTTGTGAGTAATCAAGGAATATTCTGAGATAAAGCATGTCACAGCATGCAAAACAACGACACTCACTGATCTAGTCAGCAGCCACCAAGGGCTCATCACTCTATTAAAATGACACAGCCGTCATTTCAGTGAATTGTAGTATGTCTTGTTTGGCAATCTGCAGAGGTGATTAAGGATCCCTGTGAAAGGGATGAGGTTTCTGGTGCTGAGAGGAGCAGGTCCGCTCTGTGTAACAGAATATTGTGATAGAAAAGTTCTGACAAGAAAGGGTACAATGTCCCTTTGGACCCCAGGTCATGAGGCCATGCAAGATGTTATCTGGGCTCACTGGCCTTGGGAAAAAAGACGGCCTTGGAACAATTTGGGCAGGAAGACAATGGAATTCTTTATTTCTTGGCACAGGAATGAATGAATCTTTATACCAAATGCAAAGCAGGCATTAAATTCAAGGACAATAAATGGTAAGACCAGCATTCCAGGAACAATCCCAGGCTTTCTCTGTGTGCTTACAGTGAAAACAGTCCCACAGGGCTTCAAAGAGACATGTGGATTTCTTTTTCTCTTTTTAAGTAAACAAAATTAAGAGAGAACACGCACTTCCTACAGCTGCAAATGCCCAGAATTTCTCCCTACCCTATTACAACCCTGACCCCAACCCAAGGAGCCTTCATCTTTTCTGGCTGACAGCAGCATGCACATATAATGACCTTGAGGATGAACTTGAAGCTATCCAAGCACCCCAATAGGAACAAAGTTGAAATATTTTCTAAAGCTTCATGAACTTTCCTAAAATGCTTGTACCTTGTGGCCTTTTTCTGTTCATTGAAGATAAACATAAATTTCTTTGAACAAACCACAATATTGATCATGTATGTTCATAAAATTGATAAAGTTGAGGGGGATCAGACCGTTCATGTTGCAAAAGTATGCACTATGATGCTCTGAATAGAAAGCTCCTTCATGAATTTTTAAAATTGATTTTTATTTATAGAAATGAATGAGTTCAGTCTTCCGGTGCAAAGGAGCATACCAGTATTCCTTTAGCTCAGGCTTCAACTTGTGAAGGAGAAGCTTCATGCTAAAAACTAGCATTAAAAAACCTGATGAGAGTCAGGATGGAACCTGGAGTAAAACGCCCCTTTTCTTTCTTCTTCCCCTCAGCCTGGCAGAATGCCATCCCCACAAAAAGTCAAGTCTTTGTAGAAGCCAGCAAGGCTCTTTGTGGAGTCACCTCTTGCCACTTCCCAGAAATCACTCTTGAGTCAGGGAATTGCAAATAAAGTTTGCTCCACATCACATGATCCCCTCCTCCCACAGATGTCCCTCCTTGAGTCCCACGGTTTACATATTCCCACAAGGTCAAGTCAAGGACATTTGGTCACATGCAGAGTTATAGAAACAGTACACATAGAGCTGGCCGTGCAGCAAGCTCAGAGATTAAAAGTAATTCCATGTAGGCTTTCACATGGGACTGCTTCCCTTGGACAGAGAGTTGTCCTTTTTCCAGAGCAAGAGTAAAATGTGGCCAATCCTTCAGGGCAGACAATTCTGGTTCAGTTCCATGAGTATTTCTGCGATAGACCTAGCATTTGCCTAACATAATGAGGGACAAAAGAAATTAAAAACCAGGACTGGACTTCAAAGACTTATAATGGAGATAAAAGACACAAAACACGCACATCTATGAAATAGTTTGTTGATTTATTCATGCAATCAACAAAATTTTATTGAGACTCTGCCTTGTCACAGACACTATGCAAGATGCTGGAGAAATAACAATACATAAGTTTTGCTCCTGCCTTCAAAATGCTCACAGTGCAACTGATGGAAACAGACTCATCAGTATAGGGATCAGTGGTAGCAGGAAATGGTTAAAGCCAGGAATGACTTACACATCTAATAAATACTGAAACAGTTCACTGCAGAAGATACGAGCAAGTGCATCAGACATCAGGGAAAACTACATGGAAGAATAGAACTTAGGGTTTTCTTTTTTCTTTTATATTTTATTGTGGTAAAAACACTTAACCTGAGATCTATCCTCTTAGCAGATTTTAGGGTATAATACAGTGTTGTTATCTACAGGCACGGTGTTGTACAGCAGATCTCTAGGACATATTTATCTTATATAACTGAAACTGTGTACCCAATGAACAGCAACTTCTCATTTGCCTCTTTTCCTAGCCCCTGGCAACCACAATTCTATTCTGTGTTTCCATGAATTTAACTATTTTTCAGATACTTTATATCAGTGGAATCATGAAACATTTGTCCTTCTGTGACTGGATTATCTCACTTAGCCTAATGTCCTCCAGGTTCAGCCATGATGTCATATATTGCAAGATTTTCTTCCATTTTAAGGCTGAATAATATTCCATTGTATGTGTATAGCCCATTTTTTAAATCCATTTATCCATCGATGGACATTTCTGCATTTGGGCTATTGTGAATAGTGCTGTAATTAAAATGGGAGTTCATGTTTGGAGAGACAGGCTTTGATGTGAATCTTAAAGGATGGTTAGGATTTGGATAAGCAGAGAGAAGAGGTGAGGCACTTCAGTAAGAAAGAATCAAAAGGAATTATGTTACCAAGAAGTCTATGAGCCTGGTAGCTCCCAGGATGGGAGAATGAAGGAACAGCTGCAGCGAACCACTATACATATTCGTAGCTCTTTAAAATGCAGTGAAGTATCCTGCTCCACACTTAGGCAATTGGTCACAAAAAGGTAAATTAGTGAACTATTAAAACATCATATGAGGATATATATAACACTTCCAGTTCTGTCTTTTGTTTCCTGTATATCCTTGGATCCAGTATTTAATTTCTTTGAGACTCATTTGCCCGATCATAATATTACCTATTACCAAATAGGCTTGTTGTGAGAACTAAGTAGGTTGCACATGAAATATGATTCAAACAGTGCCTGACGTATAGTATGTACTCAATAGACATTATTATTAAATATAGAAAAAGTACTGGGAGGCTGGGCGTGGTGGCTCATATCTGTAGTCCCAGCACTTTGGGAGGCCCAGGTGGGCAGATCACTGATGCCAGGAGTTTGAGACCAGCCTGGCCAACGTGGTGAAACCCGTCTCTACTAAAAATTCAAAAATTAGCTGGGCATGGTGGTGCGCCTCTGTAATCCCAACTACTCAGGAAGCTGAGGCAGGGGAATCGCTTGTACCCGGGGAGGCAGAGGTTGCAGTGAACCGAGATCACGCCACTGCACTCCAGCCTGGGAGCCAGAGTGAGACAGAGATATGGTAATAGTGGCTAACATTTATTGAGTGCTTACTGTAGGCTAGGGAATTTACTAAAGGCTTTACAAGTATTAGATAATCTCATGTATAGTAAAATATTAACAGGATATCTCTGGGCAGCAGAGCCATCAACCAATGGCTGGGGAAGACTTCTCCCTGACCTTGCCTAATGTCTTCCGTTTGTTCCTGTTTTAGGTCAGACACCTACTTGAGCACTTGAGACAAGGATTTCAGCACATGTGATTTACTGAGCGAAGTCTCAGAAGAAACAGAGAGCAGGAAGGAGATGGAGCAGGGAAAGGGCTAGATAGGAATGTGGCCTCACCTGAGCTCCGGCTTCACCCTAATCTCATGGAGTGTGAACTGTACCACAGAGTTGGTTCCGTTTCAGGTAAAGGACCACCTTGTGTACCAGTCATTGGCTGCAGGCTGCCCCTGGGCTGAGGGTGGTGAACGTAACCTCCCTTGGGACTCCAGTCAGCCTAGAGTAATTCTCTCAAGGAAAGGGAGTGCCTGTAAGCTGTTAGCAGCCCACATTCCTATCAGGTGAAGGTTGGATACACT
Source organism: Alouatta palliata (assembly GCA_004027835.1). Lineage (NCBI taxonomy): Eukaryota > Metazoa > Chordata > Mammalia > Primates > Atelidae > Alouatta > Alouatta palliata. The sequence goes on from PVKV010001423.1 coordinate 179,588, forward strand.
GGCTCAGTAAAAGGGACCCGGGTGCTGGGTAACAAACCACCCCAACCTTAGTTGCTGAAAACAACCGCAATCATTCATTTTGCTACAAACTTACAATGTGAGTAAAGCTTGGCTGGACAACTTGTCACTGTATTACATGGTATCAGCTGGTATAGCTTGAATACTGGGGATGATGATGACTGCTGAGGACTGAAGTCAACTGAAGGCTTACGATGATAGTGTTGGCTGTCGGCTATAACACCTATATGTGGTTTCTCCACAAAGTGGCTTCTCTTCCTCACAGCTCTGGATTCCAAGAAGGGGCATCTCAAGAACAAGGAGCACACGCTTGGTATTTTTATCACCTAAGTTTGAAAGTCACAGTGTCACTTCTGCCTTACTGTATTGGTCCAGGCACCCATAAAGGACCACCCAGGTTCAAAGAGAAGTGCTATGGACTGAATGTTTGTGTCCCCCCAAAATTCATATGTTGAAGTTCTAGTCCCCAGTGGGATGGGATTTGGAGGTAGGAGCTTTGGGGGATGATTAGATTTAGATAAGGTTATGAGGGCAGAGTCCCCATGATGGGATTAGCGCATTTACAAGAAGAGGAAGAAAACTGAGCCCTCTGTCTCTCCACCATCTGAGGACACTTCGAGAAGATGGCTGCCTGCGAGCCGGGAGGAGGGCCTCCAGTAGAAGCCAGCGGTGCTGGCATCCTGATCTCAGACTTCCAGTCTCAGGAACTATGAAAAATGGATGTCGGTTGTTTAAGCCGCCCAGTCTATGGCATTTTGTTACAGCAGCCTGAACTAAGACAGGAGGTGTGTTAGTCTGTTAGGGCTGCTATAAGTAGACACCACAGAGAGGGTGGCTTAAACAATAAAAACTGTGTTTTCTCACAATTCTGGAGCTGAAAGTCCAAGATTAGGGTGTTAGCAGTGCTGGTTTCTCTGGGGGAACTCTCCTTGGCTTGCAGATGGCCGGCACCTTTTTACTATGTTCTCACATCATCATCTCTGTGTGTATACATGTCTAGTGTTTCTCTGTGTCTCCAAATTTCCATTTCTTATGAAGACACTAGTCCTTATTTGGCTTACAGTGTCTGATGCCCGTAATCTCAGCACTTTGGGAGGCCAACACAAGAGAATTGTTTGAGGCCAAGAGCTAGAGACCAGGCCTGGGCCACATAGCAAGACCTCATCTCTGCAAAACATTTTTTAAAAATTAGCCAGGTCAGATGTGGCAGCATGTGCCTGTATTCCTAGCTACCCTGGAGGCTGAGGCAGAAAGATCACTTAAACAAGAGGTTGAGGCTGCAGTGAGGCTCACACCACTGCACTCCAGCATGGGTGATCTGCCCTCAGGTGATCTGCCCTCTTCGACCTTCCAAAGTGTTGGGATTACAGGCGTGAGCCATTGCACCCAGCCAGTTTCCAATACTCTTCTTAGTGTATCTTTCCAGAATTTTATTGCATTTCAAGAAAATGTCCTACTTTTCCACAAAAGGTAGCTCATTTTACATGTTATTCTATACACTTTGCCTTTATATCTTGGAGATCATTCCATATAAGTTTATAGATATGCATACATCTGTATGACACATGTAAGCATATCAGACCACTCTCTATAGAACTGGTCCAACAGAACGTATTGTCACTTTTGTATTTTTGCAAATCTGATTGGTGAAAAATGGTATCTTTGTGTAATTTAAATTTATATTGATCTTACTCCGAGTGAATCATGAGCATTATTTTATATGTTTAAGAGTTATTTGCATTTCCTATTTTATGAACTTTTTAATTTATTTTTTATATTAGATTATTGGTCTTTTAAAAATTTTAGTTCTACTGTCCTTTTATGTATAGGAAAATTAGCCCTTTGTCCGAAATATGAGCTCTATTCTTCTTCTAAACTTCAATTTTGTTAGGTATTAGACTAGTTAAAATATCCTGATACACATGCTTACTACGAAACACTTGGAAAATGGAAAAATAAAAATAAATAATCAGCATAATCCCAAAAAGCAGATCCCATTGTTGATCCAAGCAGAAAACTTTTCTTAATCTATTTCTCTAAAGAGAGTTACAGAAAAAAGAAAGGAAGAAAACATTTACTGAGCATCTACTATGTGCATTTTATTCACATAATCCCATTTATAATCCTCAGAACAGATCTATCAGGTATCTTATGTTCATTATATGAGTAAGAAACTTGAAGTTCAGATAGTTTTTAAAAATTGGGTCAATATTACACAGCTAGTATTCTGAAGAACTCCAGTTCTTAAGAACTGAAACTGGAGTTCCAACTAGGAACTTCCAGGCCCTGAAATTCCCGTTCATTCCATAGTTCCTGTTACATCCCCAGCCCCTGTGTTTTAAGAGTTGGCTGTTACATGTTTGAAGATCCATAACAATTGAATAACAGAGCCTCAATACCAGTAAAAATCTCTGCTATTAAAACCAAGACCCTGGGAGACCGAGGCGTGCAGATCACGAGGTCAAGAGACAGAGACCAGCCTGGCCAACACAGTGAAGCCCCATCTCTACTAAAAATACAAAAATTAGCAGGGCATGTAGCTACTCAGGAGGCTGAGGCAGGAGAAATGCTTGAACCCAGGAGGCACCTGAGTGACAGAGTGAGACTCCATCTCAAAAAAAAAAAAAAAAATCATAACCCAGTTGACAACAGCCCTAGTGAAGAAAAAGAGACTTTGTTGTTGTTTTGAATACCCCTAGAATTCATTCACTGCTAGTCCTGAAACATTTCACAAGTCAGGAATGGTCACATTCATCAGGAAGTAGAGCCCAGCTGGCTGTGGCTGACTCTTGGCCACGTGCAGACAACCCCTGGTCATTTGTCAATGTTCCCCAGGAGTGCCTGCTTCATGTTAAAATCCTGGCAGTGTGCCTCACTCCACTGTGTAATTGCACTGGCCACAGTAAGGCTGACTAAATCCTATTGATGCTTCTACTAATTCCATGGGCCCTGCAGGCTGGAAGAGCCCAGAAACAGAACAGGGCACACCCAAAAGTGCGGTCCAAAGGCTGGAGACTCCTCTGGTTTTTTGACATGGGTAAACATTTCACTGTCAAATTGTAAACATGCAGTACAGGCAGGGCTTTCTTCTGGGCTAGAATAGAATGTTGGAGCTGGAATGGACATAAATCATTCCCTAACACAGTGTTTTCAAACTGTCCTCTGAAGAGCCCTGAGATGGTGGAGGTTTCCATAGGAGACCATGTTGGGGGCATCCAGGAAAACTAAACAGGTGAGAGTCTTCATTTTACACCCTTTTCTAATCCATTCAGATGCTATAAAAAAAATACTGTAAACTGAGTAGCGTATAAACAGAAGTTTATTTCTCACAGTCCTGGAAACTGAGAAGTTCGAGATCAAGGCAGACTCTGGGTCTGGTTAAGGGTGCTTTCTGGCTCACAGCATCTTCTTGCTGTGACCTCACATGGGAAAGAGGCAAGGGATCTTCCTTGGGCTTCTTTTGTAAGGCACTAATGCCATTTATGAGGGTTCCCTCCATGATCATATCATCTCCAAAGCCTGCCCACTCCTAATACCGTCACATTGTGGGTTAAGATTCAACACATGAATGTTGGGGAAACACAAACATTCAGACCATAGCACAACTCAAGTTCAACCACATCATACTACTTCTATCTATGGCTTCCACATAAAATTTATTTGGAAAGGGCTCCCAGATAAAACAAGCATAAGAACCACTTCATTTTAGTGGTGTAGAAACTGAGGCTCAGAAAGGGTGTGATATGTCCAGGTCACACAGGAAGTTAGGGGCAGGCCTAGGACTAGTAGCTGGCTCCTCAGCCAAAGCTGTCTTCACTCTGTGGGCTCGATTATTATACTGAGCCCTCCAGTTTGCTTTGTTCCTTGTCCTTCTTAGGAATTTGCAGCCAGCTATTCCTCAAGCCCTCAGCTGTGGATCAACTCATCCTGAATTCTCAAAAGCTCCTCTGTGATGCCAAGCTCTCAGTAAAAGTGTTCTTGGCTTTTCCCAAGTCTTCCCCAATCACCGCACATCCTGCTCAGCCCAGTGTCATGCTGAGCCTTGTTGGAGCCTAAAGCGAAGGAAAAATATGTGACCCTAAATGCACTTATCAAGATATCCTCCTACTTTGAATCAAGTAGAAGCATTAGTTAAACCTCTGCCATTAAAACCAAAACCAAAAATCTTGTCTATACACAAAGTCTTGTGATTTGCTCACCATCTCATCATTACCAACTTTCCTCATATGCCCACACAGGAGGATGCAATGGCAACACAGATCCAGGAACCAAACACTGATGGGAAACAGCCTTCCCTGTCACATAATAACCCAAGGTAACAAACAAAGAGCAACACCTAGTCTTTATGTAAAATTTAGGTATTTTGTTTGTCACAGATTTTTACCGGAATTTTGTGCGTTTTTTTTTTTCAGTATTGCATTAAAATGTTTATTTTGATTGCTCTGGTTTTGTTTTTGGTGCTCCCTTACATTTTGTGCCTGTCTCCCCTGAACCTAGTCCCTGTGCTGCAGTCAGACAGCTTCTCCCCATCATAGGCATTTCCAGGCCCTTGTCTAGTCATTTATAGAACCTGAAGACACAATAGCCCATAGAGTCAGCCAGTATTTTGTCCCCCTTAAAAATTCTGGATACAGCTGGGAGCAGTGACTCACACCTGTAATCCCAGCACTTTGGGAGGCTGAGGTGGGCAGATCATCTGAGGGCAGGAGTCTGAGACCAGTCTTACCAACATAGTGAAACCCTGTCTTTACTAAATACAAAAATTAGCCGGGCATAGTGGCACATGCCTGTAATCCCAACTACTTGGGAGGCTGAGACAGCAGAATAGCTTGAACCCAGGAGGCGGAGGTGGCAGTGAGCCGATGGCCATTGCACTCCAGCCTGGGCAACAAGAGCAAAACTCCATCTCAAAAAAAAGAAAAAAAAAAATTCTGGATCCACCTTGTTATTTTGTTATTTATCTCAGCCCTCTTTTCCCCTACTCAGTTCCAAATAAGAAGTTCTTTCTCAAATACTAATCCCTTTTGGAAGGCAATATGCCCTCTGGAGGTGCTGAATCAGAACAAGGTAAGACTTAGTTACCTTTTGGACTAAGTCAGACATGTAGATTCCAGAAAACCATGTGAGGGAGTTTCTGATATATGGTTTCGAGTTCTCAGTTTAATTTGTATTCCTAAAACTTCTTCAGTCCTTGCAATTCCTTGTTTATATAAAAATAATATGGGATTTGGGGCTGGCTCAGTATGGACTTCTCAGGCACTTTCATGCCCCCATAGCTGTTGATTTTGAAATAGCCAATGCTGACTTGGAAACTGTATGCCAAGGGAGTATGTGAATAATCTGAGGGATTAATGGCAGGCAGGTTAAGTAACTTCCCCTGCTTTGTGGCATGGCAATACAGGTGCAAAAACACCAGGTTGAAAGAGGGACAATAATGTTGTTTTGCTCTTTTCCTTCCTTCTTCAATATCTTGGAAGTGTAGTCAGCAAATGCGTAGCCACTTGTTTACCCAAATTAGCCCAAAGTGCTGTTAGTGGTTGATTGTGGCTGGAACTCACCTCCCTCAGCTTTACCTTCTCTAAGTCCTGGGACAACCAGCTGCAGGAAGCAGACTTCAAAGGAGAGAGCCAGGAGTTTCTTACACATTTCCGAGCCTTGAACTTCAGTGGCCCTGCCTTTTCATATTTGTGTGCCCCTAGTTCTTGCTCATGTCCCTAAATCTGGGATGTCCCTCCTGAATTCTATTGCTTCCCTTCCTGTTCTCATTAAGACTGGAGGGGTCATGTCTCTAGGGAGCCTTTTTAGATGCTCACATCCGGATTTTGCTAATCCTTTCATTCTGTGATTATAAGCTGAGGCTGCTATTGAGTGGGTCTGAAAATCTTCAGTGGAAGCATATCTGGAAAGCCCTAATCAAATAAAGTTAAGTTGATATTCTATTTTAACTTCTTTATTGACTTTTTAGCCATATCTGCATGTTATTTTTTAGTGTGCCCTAGGAACTAAAATACATATTCTTAACTTTTCACAACCAACGTAGAGTCAATATTATACAACATCATGTAAAATATAACAAACCGGCATCATTTATGCAACAGCTCTAATATGTATGATATCTACATGTATTATAAGCCTCATATTACAATATTGTAATTTTGGGGTATTTTTAATGCAGAGACCACATCTTTCTATTTCTTCATACAACAATTAATTTGAGATTATATCCCAGACATTGCAAAAAAATACGCTGTAGAAACTTTGACTTCTGTGATGTTCCTCTGAAAGGTATTGATTTCGTGCAGCCATAAAAAAGACTGAGTTCATGTCCTTTGCAGGGACATGGATGAAGCTGGAAGCCATCATTCTCAGCAAACTAACACAGGAACAGAAAACCAAATATTGCATGTTCTCACTCATAAGTGGGTGTTGAACAATGAGAACACATGGACACAGGGAAAGGAACATCACACACCAGTGCCTGTCAGAGGGTGAGGATCAAGGGGAGGGAGAGCATTAAGAAAAATACCTAATGCAGGCAGGGCTTAAAATCTGGATGATGGGTTGACAGGTGTAGCAAACCACCATGGCACATGTATTCCTATGTAACAAACCTGCATGTTCTGCACATGTATCCCAGAACTTAAAGTAAAATAAAAAATAAAAAATAAAATTCTACACGCCACCTAAACCTAAAATAAATGTTTTAAAAAAAAAAGTATTGATTTTGTTTTCTGAAGTAGTTCCCTGTGCATATTATGGTTCGAATTAGTGAAACATTCAGATGGAGTTTATAAGCAGAATTGAGGGCTTTCTCTCCGTATCTTTTTCAGAATTTTCTCCTCACTTTCCAGCAGCTCTGATTGTCCTGAATTCCGTCTTTTGTTTTTTTAAGCCAGTAAGACATAATTTTCCACTGGTTTTATTCACAACAAAGGGGATAGACTATGGCCTGCCCTCATGCCAAAAGCTGTAAACAGTTTTTTTAAAAATTAAAAAAAGAGAAATTTACCCACTATCATTCCCTTCATCCATGAATCAACTCCCCTCCAGTATCTGTGTGCTTTTCCTCACTCTCTTGTGCCTTCAGTTAATTTTTTAAAGTATTTCGTCCCCAGATTTTATAGTTGTTATCTTGCAGCTTGGCTCAATCAGAGCTACTTCACCAGACCAGAAGCAGAACCCTCTCAAATGATGTTGATTTGCTGTTTCTTCTAATGTCAAAATGGGCTGATGTAGGTGGAGGAACAATTTGAAGTTTTATAAACAACCTGGTGATACTTTCAGTTCATGAATATTGGTGTAGTGCCTTCCAAGTTCTTGGCTCTGTGATAGTTATTGAGAACACAAAGATAATAAAACCCATCAGCCTTGCTTTTGAATCAGTTTACACTTTTATACCAGTTAAGAGAAGAGAACAATCTTCCCTACCTTCTAGCCTACAAAACGTGAGCTTTCTATTGGCTTCAGCCTAGAAAAAAGGTGAAACTCATTATCACAACTGACAGGGAGGGGAAGAAACACAATTCTGTACTAAATTGCATCCTTGTCTCTGCTATTTCACTCCATCCCCATGCCAACCCCAGTGATATCATTGATGTGATTTCCTCACCCTCCTCTTACAGATGAAAAGAAAATGAAGCTCAGAAAGGTTTGGTGTAATTTACCTAAATTCGCATGGTTAGTAAAGTGAGGAACTGAATAGCAAACTCAGACTCTCTGGCTCTAAACCCTAGTTTCTTTCCACTTCCTTTGACCACATTTGGAAATATCTGGCCTTCACCTCACGCTTCCCGTCTGACTCTGACCATATCAGTGGACTCCGGTTTCCTTGTCTGCAAAGATAAAATTAACATGTGCTCCTGGTAGCTGGCCTTGCCCCACCCTGCCCTGCCCTTCCAAGATAGACCAGCTGACTTAAGGACTTTGGTGTTTCTATTGAGTCCTCAGGTCTACTCTTTGAAAACTGTGAGAGTAAATCACTTTCAACATCTTTTGTTTTAAACTAGGAATCTCTGAGTTTCAGGCAACCTGCTCCATTGCCCTTGGAGCTCCCTTCTCTGACTCCTGTGACTCTTTTTTTTTTTTTTTGAGACAATGTCTCACTCTGTTGCCCAGGCTGGAGTGCACTGGCACGATCTCTGCTCACTGCAACCTCCCACTTCCAGGCTTCAAGCAATCGATTCTCCTGCCTCAGACTCCCAAGTTGCTAGGACTACAAGCGTGTGCCACCGTGCCCAGCTAATTTTTGTATTTTTACTAGAGATATGGTTTTGCCATGTAGCCCAGGCTGGTCTCAAACTCCTGACCTCAAGTGATCCGCCCTCCCAAAGTGCTGGGATTACTCGGCCTCCCAAAATGTTGGGATTATAGGCGTGAGCCACCATGCCCGTATTTCTCCCTATTTTTTTTAAGAAACTAATACTAAGTCTCAGGTTGACTTGTCCAAAATCAAAAGTCAGCTATGACAAGGATTTCCCCCAGCTTTCCTTTCTCTGCCCTTCGGTGAGACTATGGGTGTCCTGATCCTGACTCACACAGCAGACACTCAGCAAATGTTATTAATGAGAATCACATTCACTGCCATATATGAAGACCCTGCTTGTCTACGGGGAACTGTCAGTGGCTGTACTCACATTATTCAAACTTAACAGCAAGCTTGCAAGATAGTTGTCACTATACCTGGCTTACAGATAAAAATCAAACAGGAGATTTTGAAATGTCAGCCATCCCAGTCAAAGTGTCACAGTCAGTAAATGGCAGATCTGTGATTTGAATCCACATTCCAAGGCCCACACCTTTTCCAGTGATTCTTTTTTCTTCATGCCATCTTTCCAAGAGGAAAAAATAACATGAAAATGTGACAAACTGTGAAGAGAATTTACCCTCTGCAGTCACTTGTTTCAATGTATTCAGTAGCAAAAATTCCCTCATTTATTTTCAGCCGGATTCCAGCAGTTCTTAAGTAGTTTATCAGATAATACTCTTTTTGTCCACCCTATGGTGTAGAGCAGAAAAAGGGCTTAGAAAGGCAGCTCAGACAGTAGTGATGGGACAAGGTGGGTCCAGCGTAACAAATCCACCAAATTAATGCCAACACATGGACTCCAACACTGTTTTCAGGAGGAATACACTGAACTGAGTCATTTGGGTATAAACATGTGTTTCTGCTCAGCAGAACCAGACCCCAACTAACAAGCTGCTTCAGGGATACAAGCTGAACTAATCTGTTTGCTCTTGGGGGTCAACTCCCAGCTGATGTATTTCGGTTGTTCTTGGCCCCACAAGCAAATAACCATAAGGGAGTAATTACTGTAGGTTTCCCAACTTGACAACCAAAACTCCTGGGTGTTCACTGGACATGCTCCATCCTGACAGCTACTTTCAGCTCTCAGGAGAGACAAAGCCAGAGAAGCAAAGGAAAAAAATAGGTGGTGAGGGTTCAGTTTTACCTAGCAAAGCTGAAGATAGATAAAGAATTGTCAAGTGGGCTTGAAAATGTATAAACATGACAAATGAGATCTGTTCTGAACTTCTGTGGGACTTAATCTCTGTGCTGATTCAATTTTTTCTTTTTTTTGCTTTTTGTTTTGTTTTATTTTTGAGACACTGTTGCCCATCCTGTAGTGCTCTGTTGCCCAAGCAGGAGTAGTGTGGCATAATCTTGACTCTCTACAGTCTCAGTCTACTGGGTTCAAGCAATTCTCATGCCTCAACCTCCTGAGTAGCTGAAATTACAGGCACATGTCACAACACCTGGGTCATTTTTGTATTTTCAGTAGAGATGGGGTTTTACCATGTTGGCCAGGCTGTTCTAGAACTCCTGCCCTCAGGTGATCCACCCACCTTGGCCTCCCAAGTGCTGGAATTACCTTGAGCTACCACACCCAGCCCTGATTCAGATGTTTGCTCAGAGCTTGGTCGTAAACTCCTCCCACGTAGAAACGTAGATATAGGCATCCAAGTAGTCATGGTAGGCAGCTATAACTGTTTTCAAGCTATTTCCTTACAGATCGTGTTGATAACAGAATGGAATGGACGTGGAACAAGGTGTATTGCACAATCCCGAGATACACACACTGTGCATTTACAGGTCTATAAACCAAGAGGCCAACCAGCCACAGTGGAAAAAGCAAGAGGATAAAAGGGTAGTTTCTTACCTCACCATTACCTTTATATACTGGGGCACAACCCTTAGCTTGCCTGTGGTAGCAAGAAGGTGACTAACTAAATATCAGAAGACCCAGGTTCTAGTCTCAGCTCTTCCATGTGCCCATTTTGCAACTTGGTGGCCTCAGGTTTCCTAAAACCTGGGCGTTTGGCTCTTGATATAGAAAACCAGAAGCACAACAAGGTAAAAAGTACATTAAATTTGGACTGAAAGATCTGGGAGAAGTCAGCTATAACTTCCCCCAGATCTTTCAGCCCAAATTTTATACCTCTCATAGCTGATTTGACGCAAAATTTATTTTTCCACAATCATTTATGGAGTATTTACCAGGCTCTGGGAGTATGGCAAAATGCAAAATAGGCAAAACCTCTGCTCTTATGGAGCTTACCTTTTAGACAGGCAAACAGACAATAAGAAAATAAACAAATATGTAGACATAGAATACAATGCCAAGTAGTGAGAAGCTCTATGAAGAAAAGTAAAGTGGGATAAGGAAAAAAGGAGGGTTTGCCATTTTAGTTAGAGTAGCCAGAAGCAAATAATATTGGCCACAGCAAGTTATTTTGAGAAGGCTAAAGGATAATGTATTTTAATATATTACATCAGGAAGTAAATATACCATAGTATTGTTATTAGAATGGCTAAAAGGACAACTTCCCACAAGATGAGAGTGGCATTTTCAGGCTATGTCCATGACTGAGTAATAAGGCTCAGCATACTAATTGCTGGCATTTCATTTGCTCTGGTTTCTTTCAATGCTGCTTTCTCAGCTTTGTGGTTTTTTTAATCTTTTTTTTTTTTCTTTTTTTTTTTCTTTTATACAATGGGAACTTGACCTTCGGTAGCATGAACTTAATGAACGTAAAAGCTTCTTATGAGCAAGTGGCATTTGATGGCACTTGATAAGGAGTCCATGGGTCATCTCTGTTCCCCAAATCAGCACAGGTCTCGGAGCTTGGAGGCATGAAGAGGAGAGCCTGTTTGCTTTGGAGAGACCGATCCACCAGGTGGTAGAACTGTCCTACTCAGGAAATGAGCCCTGAAGCAGTCAGGCCAGTGGGATTCCTCTGCTCGGAGCACAACAAAGGGCTCCACTGTGCAGCCACATCCTGGTCCAGAAATCAGGTAGCAAAACTCAGACCATGCACTGTCCTGACTCTTGGGTTCAAGGTTCCAGAATTAATGGAAAGGATTTTAGGGTTTTAGAAGAAAGCCAATCACTGAGAGCTAACTCTCCCTCATCTGAAGCAAAACTCTGTTTTGTTCAAGTCCCACTCAATCTACACGTTTCTAAGGAGTCCCAACCTCAAGCTACAGATCATTGCCCACTGGGTAAACAGTATTATGGGAAATTACACAAATCATTTAAAATGTTTCTGCTTGTCCAGTCAACAGGCACTTTCCAATATCTTTTGAATCTGTTGTTTCTCACCTAAAACTGTTAAAGGAATAAACTTTTTCCTCAAAACTTATGGCACCCGGCCTTCAAGATGGCCCCTAGTGATCCTCACTTCTGGGTATCCATGCCCTCTGTAGTCCCCTCTTACCCTGAAGCAGGACTGGGTCGTGTGACCAACAGAATACAGCAGAAATGGTGGTGTGTGATTTCTGAGGCTAGGTCAGAAAAGGCATTGGAGGCCAGGTGTGGTAGCTCACGCCTATAATCCCAGAAATTTGGGAGGTAGAGGTGGATGGATCACTTGAGGTCAGGAGTTCCAGACTAGTCTGGCCAACATGGGAAAATCCCATCTCTACCAAAAACACAAAAATTAGCTGGGCATGGTGGCACACACCTGTAATCCCAGCTACTCAGGAGGCTGAGGTAGGAGAATCACTTGAACCCCAGAGGTGGAGGTTGCAGTGAGCCAAGATCATGGCACTGCACTCCAGCCTGGGCAAGAGAGCAAGACTTTGTCTCAAAAAGAAAAAAGAAGGAGAAGGCGTTGCAGCTTCTACCTTGGCTCTTGGGTTTCTCAATCTTGGTAAAATGGGCCACCCTGCCGTTAGGACACTCAAGAGATGGTCTGGGACTTCTCACTTATGGCCAGGTATGTAAGCAAGCAGCCTTACAAGTCCATCTTCATCCTCAATCAAGCCTTCCAGTTTCTGGAGGCCTGGCCAGCATCTGACCATAACCCAATGGGAGATGTTGAGCTTGCAGCTAGAGAAGTCACTCCTGTATCCCTGAACTGTATTGTGAGAGATAATAAATGATTCTTCTGTTAAGCCACTATGTTGGGCATCATTTGTTATTCAGCAAGAGATAACTAATACAAAACATATTCTGAGGCACCAAGTTTGAATGGAAGAGACTACAGTCTCCTGAGGTCAACAAGTTTCAATCTCTTCAGCCTGAGTTCCAGATTCCAATGAATGCTTTACCATTTTGCCCAATACCACACCAGTAATTCTTAGAAAATCTTTTCCCGTAATTGGCATTGAATTTTGGGGTACTCATCAATACCTAACTTTTGCCTTCAAGAAACCTGTGGTCATTCTAAGGAACAAGCCTGCCAAGCACTGCCTCTGAGCATGATCTTACAGATGTACTGAGTTTCACACTGTTCTTAAATTCTGTAGACAATACACCGGCTTTATGTTTAGTATCTGAGAAGGGTTGAAGGCTGCTGGAAGAATGTACATTAGCTCCCTGGCACTTCTGGCTTGCTATGCGCATGGCCACAGAGGATTCCCCTCTCTACAAAAAGCCGGAAGACAAATGGACACAGATGCTGACAGTTGCAAGCTGAACCAACAAACTCAGAAATGGTATGGCTTGAGGGGATACTGGGGAGTATACCAACATCTGTTTCAGTTACCACATCAAGTCTTCAGGCACAGGAAGATGGCAAAGATGTAGTCATCAGAATTGTGGCTACAGCATGGTGACTGAGACTTAGGAACAAAATCAAAGCCCAGTTCTCCAAACAAATGATGAATTCAGGCCAGACTAGTACCAAAGGTTTCCTGGACTTGACTGTTTGTCTGAGCTTCCTAAATTACTTTTTCTGGGAAAAATAAGAAGAAGGCTTAGAGGCTGGAAATCCTACCCCTCCTGTCTGTCCTAACCATGGGCACAAGATCCCCCAGGTGCACCCTGGTGGGATTGTGCTGCCACTTCATTTCCTTGCTGCTGACTCTGACCTCAGCTCTTCCTATGGAACGTCCTACAGAAATGACAAGTCGGTCATTTAGAAATAAACTCAACCAAAGGCTCAAAGAGGACCAGAGGATAGAACTCCTCTTCTTAAGGAAATCAGTGAGTTAAAGTTGAACCCAGCACAAAGTAGGTGGTCAAAAAATGTTAGGTCAGTTTCTTCCCAACCCCTGCCACCACCGACTTGGGGCTGACGGGCAGAAACAGGGTCACAGAGCTGTTCTGCATCTGCTCTCTAGGCCTTCTTGTACTTGTATCTTAATAAAGAAAACACAGACAGTGAATCGGAGTCCTCTGCATTGTTGCTGCCTTTTCATTGGGAAACTCTCCCCCCTGTTGAAGGTTTGTTGCTGAGGTCCAGTTGGACTGAGACAGTTAAACAGAATGGAACGTGCAGGAAGACCCAGGGAGACCAAATCAACACCATGAGGATGAATTCGAGGAACCAACTGGTTTCTTCATCACTTGCCCAGTGGTTCCATGATATTTCACACTCAAGTTCCCATGAGGAAAAATATTTCCTCCGAAGTCCCCTATCCTTTGTCTTTACTGTACTTTGAGGCAAGCACTTACATGAGAAGGACCAGGAGCAGAAAATTCTTTGTCCTTTTTTTCCTCATGCTTTCGGCTTCTCTGACTTCAACCTGCAGAGGGCACTGATCCTCAAAGAACCAAAACCCCTAGGCCTGGCATTGCAGAAGGCCAGCTGTTCACCCTGCAGTGAGGGGAAATCCTGAGCAGTTCTCTGTGAATAATTTATAAGGTGGAATTTAATCAGATATTTTATGAGCATTTATAAATGGAATCTTTTTCCCTAAATATTATAAGGATGCTCCCAAACCACGGCCCATGCTGTTAATCCCTTCCTTTAGGGATGCTTTCCGCCATCCTGTCATTAGCCCCATGCCTCTAATAGACTTTCTCTGGAAACTAACCCAATGTTTTCTGGTCATGTTCAGTAACTGAGTAACATCAGAAAACTGAGAGAAATCTGGGACCCAGGAGCCAGTCCAGAGATTTTCAAGATCATCAGGAGGTGATGGTACATCTTAGCAAACGCAGACATGAGTTTTACAGGCTAAAAACCTGATTTGACATCCCATCTCTGTTTCTTATGACCTTGGGCAAGTTATACAATCACACTGAAACCTTACCTGTAAATGGAAATGATAATTAATCTTGTAATATTGTGGCATGTCATAATTTCATTTGCATATGTGTAAAGCTAGCATTGTACCTAGCACAAAATAAATGCTTTAAAAAGCTAATTCTTTTTTTGTCTTCCTTCTCTCTATCTTTAATGATACTATACAGGAAGGCATGATTCCTGGGCATCTTTCTAAAGAACCTTCATCACTTTCTTGAATTCAATCTTTGCCCCCCTAAAAAATAAACTGTTTTCATTTGTCCGGCATTCCCTCAAACAACAAGAAAGAGTAAAGGCCACGTCAGAGCCAGAAAGTAAGCTAACCAAGAAGCCCTAGGGCTCTCTTCACCCTTGTAACTCTGATTCCTACAGAGCTGGATGGGGGGTGGGGAGAGTCCACAGGGCAGATCAGTCTATCGGGGATGAGCCTGGAAACTTAACTTAGCAGGAAACTCTCCTATAATATGAGCTCCCCCAACCTCATGCCCACTTCAAGTGCCTAATGTATTTCAAGGACGATACAAAAAGCAAAGCTTCATAATGAATCAAAAAAGTTCAGAAACAAATCTTAAGTAAACGTACCCTCTTTTTATCCCAAGATGCTCCCCAGTGAGTCACTGAGCTAACATCATGGGGCAGGTCCAGTTCTAAATCTTGAGATTGCTAGATCTTTGCCCTCAATTATCTTTCTGTCTAACAACGGAGACAAGGAATAAACAAGCAATTACAACATAGTGAAATAAGCACTGTGCATTTTGAGCCAAGTGGCACATGTCTAGGACTAAAATTGTAAGAGATGGGAATCTGGGCTATGTTGAAGACGGCTTACATCCTTCATCACTTGCCATATTTGGACTCCAAGATGGCTTGTGTTGCTGCAATTCCCTGCCTGTCTTATCATGCAACTTCTGTGCCGCAACTTATTTGTAGTCAGGAAGGGCTAGAAATTAAGCTTAGGATGACACAGAGATAGAAGCAACCAGAACCTGAATTGTAGAATAAGGTGAAGAATTATCATTTTTCTGCCTTTAGCATTTCTGAGGCTGACATACAAATTGGAGGTATTTTTAAAACCTGACATTTACCAATCATCCCAGTTTGCCTGGAACTGTCCCAGTTCTAGCACTGAAATGTTCATGTCCTAGGAAATCACTCAGTCCAGAACAAATAGAATGGTTGATCATCCTAGCTCTGTTCTGGACATAGAAGTACCAGCAGAGCACACAGAAAATGTACCAACTTAGTGCTAAGGCCAGAATCAAGAATACCTATAATCACAGATAGTGTACAAGGCTCAAGTTGCTTTCTGAGTGTGAATGGAAAGGTATGTAATATTTAACAGAAACATGGATAGGTCATGAATGAATATGAAACTACATGCAAGAGTACAAGAAACTGTGTTTTTTTGTATTTGACAAAATTGCTTAGAATATAGGCTCCCAAGTTTCCAAGAGTGAGTGGGATTTACATTTTCCTTGGTAGGCTAATAGCATAGACATTGATAGGAGACAGATCTAGCTTCAAATCATGGCCTTATTGCTTACATGCTGTGTCACCCAAGGTAAATTTTTCAACTCTTCTCTACACTAATTTGCTTTCTTTAAAATAATAATACCTACTTTGAAATGTTTTTCTAGAAATTAAAATAAAATTATCGCAGTGTATGGAATATAGTGAGTACTTGGTAAATATTAACTACTATCAAAAAACAAAAGCAAATACAAAATCTGGCCTTTTGTTATCCCTGGGGGATACCAAGTAGAGACAATAAGGAGTTAAGAGTTACGCAGCTCAGGAAAACAATTTTGTTACGAAATATTAGGAATACATACTTAGACCTATTTCCAGCCCCATTTTATTTTCTTACATTCCCACAGCGGAAAAGGACCTTGGGCTGAATGTCTTCATTTGCTCCTCCAGACTCACCTTCCATCTTTCTTTGTTCTCTGTGCCTGGTAGGCTGGCTTATGTGGTCTCTAAGAATAGGCATCCTTGCCTTCTGGATTCTGGCTGGATTTGGCTTAAATTACCTGGGCTGTGTCTCTCATCTGGAGAGCAGAGGTCTTGTCAAGAGGCCCTCTATCCCCAGCCCTCTGCCTCTTGGTTCTGGGAACCCCATTCACCTCTCGTCTTTACATTTAGAGATGCTAATTGTTGCTGTGGGTTACCAGCCTCAGGGTTCTGCATCCTTCTATGAGGTTTCCCAACGGTCCAACCACCCATTTGTAAATCATCTCTTTGTAAATTCTCCTCAAATTATCCAACCGGAAGTGCCTTTTTTGTCCTGCTGGAACCCTGATTGATACAGACATCGAAAGAACATTTAGCTCGGTGATTTCTAAACACAGGCCTGGGAACCAGTTCTGAAGTGGCCGCATAAAAACCATTTAGGGAGCTTTTGAAAAATACAGATTTCTGGACCTCACAGCTAGAGTACTAACTTCATGGGTCTTGAGTAAGGCCTCGAAATCTGTATTTCTTACACCTCCCCTGCTATTTCTCATGCATAGCCAGATCCGGGAAGCATTCCCTGCTGAAGCCACTGATGGGCCCTCATTCCCCATCAGTGCTTTTTGTTCTTGGTTCATATTTCACATTTCATGATCTCATTATGGTTACAGACAAAAAAATATAGCATATACAAACACTATGTATGTCCTTGTAAAGGAGACCTCCAGAAGAGTAGGAATTTTGAGCTGTTTTTTTCAGGTCTAGAACACTGCCTGGCACGTAGTTGGTACTCAGTGAATATTTGTTAAGTGAAAGCTGAATGAGTAATTTATTAAGAATATTTACAGAACTTTAAAGCATAGATTAGTTCCAATTTGTGACCTCAAGGAGGGTAGAACCTAAGCTCAATATTTGATTGAGATCCAAACAATAAGGAGAGTTGAATTCATCATCAAAGCTGATGATGAGTATAATTTCAAACTTTTGACTAATTTTTCCCCCATCTGTCCTTCGAAGCCTGAGGTACCTAGCGGTAGAAAGGTGGCCAATGCTAAAAGCCAGGAAGCTATTATAGTAGTCGGTCAAACTTTCTAGCCAAAACCCCAATTGTAACTTTCCTCTGCTCGGTACTATTATAAACATTTTGAGTACTCATGGTGCCACTAGTAACCCAGAGATTGCTGCACATTTTCAAATGGAGTGTTCTTCTGAAAAATAAAAGCCCATAGTCAGGCAGATCCTTCCTACCCTTCCTATCCCTAACTATGTCTAATTGCCTGCAGGGAATTGTTTCTTCTCTTTGTTCTCCACTTTCCTCATCTTTTAAATGAGTTGTTAACCAAAGCGTTTCTTGGCTTACATTTTTCTGACAATCTACAGCAGTAAAATATCTAGCTAATTGACCTCTTTTCCTGCTAAGACTCAATTTACTTGAATAAATTTGGTTGGAAATCATTTTAAAGCTAGAAACAAATTTCTTCAAACAGGTCTTACTAATCATACCCTTTCTCAACATCTTTTCTAGAGGATGTACAAAAGTCAGTGACTAGACCAGGCACAGTGGCTCATGTCTGTAATCCCAGCACTTTGGGAGGCCGAGGCAGGGGGTTAGGTCAGGAGATCGAGATCCACCTTGCCAACATGGCAAAACCCCGTCTCTACTAAAAATACAAAAACGAGCTGGGTGTGGGGGCATGTACGTATAATCCCACCTACTCGGGAGGTTGAGGCAGGAAAATCGCTTCACTCTGGGAGGCAGAAGTTGCAGTGAGCTGAGATTGCACCACCGCACTCCAGCCTGGGTGACAGAGCAAGACTCTGTCTCAAAAAAAAAAAAAAAAATCAGTGATTGAATTTATGGTATTTTAAACCCACTGACTGCCTAAAGTCCCATAAGACATATAGGGCTGCTTTCTTTTTTTTATAACTGGCCCCAATCTGATTCTTCTCTGCTCTTTCTAGCTTTTCTGTTACCTCCACTGGTAGTTACAGCTTGCAGTTGTCAAAGTTACTTCTAAAGGCAAAGCTGCCAAATAAGAGTTTTCTGGATAGGTAAGGGCTCACTTGGGGCTTGGATACAAACATATATACCTATCTTGGGTTATGCAGGAGCTGATGTGAGAGGAATTGTCACAATTTGAGAAACGGAAATAATCTGTGATTTCTAGGAATTCACAATAAACTGATAATTCATCACATGTCTAATAACATTTTTAAAGATTTGAATAAAGGACTAAAAATTTATGCTATTTAACTTAGAAAATAAGTCTGAGGAATGATGAGATCTTGCTTTTCAAATATTGGATCCTTTTAGAATAAGAGAGAAGCAGTACTCATTAGATGAGAAATGTCCCCTCAGTGCAGGAGGAAAGGAACCAGATGGGAGAAGAGCAGAAATGCCATCTACGCAGCAGGACATGGCCAAAACAGCTTCATGAGCTGCTCAGACACTCAACAAGGAGGAATCTGGCACCTCAGGGAATAGGGCTTGGATGGGGCTGAGCACATGTAGATTGGCTGAAGGTCTCCATGGAGAAAGGTGGGGTTTCCTGGTCCTCCCCATCATCCTGGGGCTCCATGGCTGGTTCTCCTCCACTTGCCATTCCCCTTCCCCATCTGTTCATTGCTTATCTCCATTCTCCTCCAGCCCCAAGTAGACTGACCTCTAAGTTCAGATCTCCGGGGCTTCTTAGCTCTCTGGCCCTAGTTGGATTAGCCAGTGGGAGGAACCATCAAGAGACTGGAGGGTGGGATTAGAGAGAAGTCCAGCCCTTCATTGTCCTATTTTCCTGTGGCTTCTTTGCAGTTTAGCTGCATCCCTCTGTGGCCATTACTCCTGTCCAGAGCATGGATCTTGCTCTCAAGAGGCTCCAATAACATGCTGCCTCCCCTTGCCCGTTCAACCCTGGAGACAGTGATGGCTTCCTACTGCTGCTGGTCCCTCGGGGCTTCACCCTTGCTTGCTGATGCCCTCATCCTGCCCTCTTCATTAAACTCTATTCAGGCAAAAAAAGAAAAAAAAAGGTGCTTTTTGGAGAATATGCAGCTCAGATAAGAGAAAAGGAGACTTAGAATGGATGAACAAAGAAAGAATGACTATGAAGTTTGCTTGAAATGCCTTTCTGAGGGAGTTGTAGAATCACCAGGCCTTGCGATCTCTAAAATTAGGATGACTTACTAAATTTACATGCCGTCCTGCCTGAGGACAGGGGGGTGGATGCTATAGATTCTCAAATTTCCTTCTAATCTTGTGATTCTATTTTCCATAATCCTCTTCCTACTTTAAACATGCTTGAACTATGTTACTCATAGTTTCACAATTAGATCTAATCTCCTTCAAAGCTTTGTTCTTTGGGGAGTGTCACAGAGAAGTGAAACTGTCTTCTGTCTAGGAGAAACAGAAATTCAGAGTTTTTAATATATAGCATGAATTCTGGCCTTTGGAAGTACTTGTGCCCTGAAATGCCCAGACTCAGTTATCACAGCCCCAGTCCTGGCAGCATCTGAGGCACTCCTTTGTATTATCCATAAGGAAGTATGAAACATTAGGAAGCAAACACCTGAAGGCCAGGGTTTAGGTACATACCTAATATCTTCCAACAGATCTCAAGTGGACATACTTATACATGAAGAAGCATGGGCATCTTGGATTAAGTTTGGGACACTGAGGTTTAAATCCTATCTCCTTTACCAATAACTCTAAGTGCATTTTTTCACTTCCCAATGTTGTACTTCCCTTTATGAAACATGGGGCTATTATTCCTTGATTTTATGTCTCTACCTCAAAAGCCAACAGTCAAGCAATGGAATATGAAATGACTGTCCTTTGGCTGCCTAGAATTGGTCAGGCAAGGTAATTGCTATTAAAGAAGTGCCCTACCATAATTCCCAGGAGACCCCACTTTCCCCTGTCTTCAGGCCCTCTCTTAACTTAATCATCACCCCATTCAACTCTAGAAGAGGAGGCCTCAAACAAGTGATTCAAAACATTTTCTTTCAAAAATAATAATAAAACTGACAATGCCTTTCTTTCATACCACAGCAGGAAAATCTCCATTGCCAGGGAGAAAGACAGCTTGTTACCTGCACAAATTGGCAAATGGAGCCCATTGCCACGGGAGAAGTTTGTCTTTGGTGCCACAGTGGCTGAAAAAAGACAGATATATCCTTGGAGAAACTGTTTGGTTCAGTTACCCAGAAGTCAATCTAGCCAAAATTGCTCGCATTTAGCAATTTTTGTTGATGATACTTCTCTTGGTAAACATCAGGTGACAGGAGACAGCAATGAAGAAACTCAACTTTAGGGTTCAAGGAGGCATCAAAGAATTTTTTATAAGCATTAAAAAAAAAAACCCAACTCACTCCTCCATTCTCACAAATATACTGGTTTAAGACTGATCTGCCAATTTCAGGTGTAGCTGACATTGAATATCTTTGGTCTGATATCCAATTAGGACATAACGATCATAGAATTTTGGAGCTTCAAGCAACTTTAGAAATCATAGAATCTAACACCTTTCTGCAGATGCAGAAATACACTCAGGGTCTGTTTATTCTCATTGTTTCTGAAGTGGCTTGCTGAATATTCAAGAAACTGAGCAAAGATTAGAATGAGGGTCTTTCAGCTCACAATGCAGTGCCCTTTTTCACATGTCGTTCAAGGGGCATTTTTGGCTTCATGACTTAAATCATGGGACCCAGGCTTTAAACCAGATCCACTTACTGAAAGGAGGGAGCCGTGGAATGCCAACTTTTTATACAAACCTCCCATGGAAGCCTCAGAATCACTTTGTACCCATGGGGTCCCCTCTACCATGTGAGGGCTTACTTGCCTTCTTTGCCAGGCCCAGCAAAATGTTGAAATGTATCTGGGGAAACTAAATGCCTGTGCTTTTGATGGCAATTCAGACTCCCCATTCTCCCACAGCAATACCACTGGCAACCCCGGAGTACTGGTTCCAAACACTTTCACAGAGTCCACTTTTACACAGCCCATGCCTCGAATGGTCACAGCCATCCACACTGCTGCAGGAGAAGAAACCAAGGCACCAGATATCTTTGGCCTCCATAATTACCCCCGTGCACTGGTAGGACAGGAAAGGATTACCCATGAATAGCAGTGTTTTAAAACAGAAATGAAGCTCTTATTTCTGGGGAAAGAAGGAGTTCAATTTCAGGGTTGGTTAGTATGAGATGATAAATGACATTGAAATAGGAATGTCCACAGACCATGAGAGATGAGGAACTGCAACTCGAGAGAAGGGTAAGGGCTGGAGACCCAGAGAGGAAGTTACCCACAGCAAGGGAACAGTCGAGACTCTGAGGTGTTCACGGCCCAGAGGCAGCAGCAACAATGAGGCTTTGGAGCTAGATTCCTCTGGATTCAAATTCCGGCAGCACTGCTTACTTGGCATACGATTTTAGACAAAGTACTTAACCCCCTCTCTGCCCCAGTTTTCTCATCTGTAAAATTAGGACTTTACTTACGAGGATTAAAGGAATTAAAGCACATAAAGCTAAGCCAGAAGAGTGCCTGGCACATATGCATGTTAGCTATTACATTTATCTTATTGGTCTCAATATTAAAAACTTTCAGTGGTTCTTAGACCCCTCAAGACAAAATTCAAACTCTTTTGAAGGGTCTCTCTGTCCAAATTTATGCCTTATTCTCAAGCCTCCTTCTCTGCTGTTCTGCCTGTTACGGGTCAAACTGTGTCTTCCAAAGATTCATACGTTGAAATCCTAACCTCCAATACTTCAGAATGTGACTTTATTTGAAAATAAGATCATTGCAGATGTAATTAGCTAAGATGAGGTCATTCTGGAGTTAGAGAGGCCCTTAATCCGATATGACTGGTGTCCTCATGAAGAAGGGAGATTTGGAACAGACACACACAGGGTTAATGCCATGTGAATATGAAGGCAGAGGCTGGGTGATCAGTCTGCAAGTTAAAGAAAAACAAGCATTGCCAGAAATCCACCAGAAGCTTGGAGAGAGGTATGGAACAGATTCCCCCTTACAGTCTTTGGAAGAAGTCAACTCTACCAATACCTTGATCTAGGACTTCTAGCCTCCTGAACTGTGAAACAATGCGTTCTGTTGTCTAAGCTACCCAGCTTGTAGTATTTTGTTACGGCAACCTGAGCAGATAAATAACAGTGCCTGACCCTCCTCTACGCAGCTACAGGGTACATTATCCACTCTCTACACCTCCATGCCTTGGCAATGGCTGATTTCTTTGCATGGAATGCACCCCACCCCACCCCTCTTTGTCTGGCTTGGGAAATATCTGCTTGACCTTTGAGATTTAGCTTAAGCATCTTTTCTTCTATGACTCTTTCACAGAACTTCCCTTTCCAAGGCACAGTTGATCTCTTCCTCCTCTGACATGACCCAACCAGGACTTACACATTCCTCTCGTAGCACAAGCACGTAGAATTGCAGTGACTGGCCTGTGCTGCTTTTGTCTTTAGATGATGATCTGGTGTGTTCAGGATGGTATGGTCATAGACTGCCTTTGCCTTTAGACTGCTGTTCTCCACCTTCCCTGCATATTCATTAAAGTCAACTAGCCTGGTTTTTTTGTTGTTTGTTTGTTTGTTTGTTTTTTCCTCAGACCCTACCCCTGAGATTCTGATCAGGTGGTCTCGGATGAGACTCTGATGTCAATATTTTTCAAAGGCTACCAGGTATTTGTAATATGCAACTGAGGATGAAGACAACTGTATTAGACAGTGTTGTCAAAGGACGGGGTTTCAGCCTTATTCTTTGATCTATTATCACCCTGAACAGCGGCTGGCCATGCATCAGCACTTAACAAATGTGGCCTGAGCTGGATAAAGGAGCCCAGGTCCTCTGTCCATTCTCTGCTCCTCCCCTGTCCTCACCATATTTAAACCTTCACCTCTCCTCAACAAAGCATCTGAAATAAACCTGGTGGACAAAGGCTGTCTCAAGGTCTAGAGAATTAGACTGTCTGAAATCAGCATAGGCTGAGGGAAGTAGAAAAATGTTAGTAGTACCTTTTGTTGTTATTGTTGTTGTCTGAGACAGAGTCTTGCCTTGTAGCCCAGGCTGGAGTGCAGTGATGCGATCTCAGCTGACTACAATCTCCGCCTCCCAGGTTCAAGCAATTCTCTTGCCTCAGCCTTCCAAGTAGCTGGGATTATAGGCCCCCACCACCACACCTGGCTCATTTTTGTATTTTTTGTAAAGGCAGGATTTCGCCATGTTGGCCAGGCTGGTCTCAAACTCCTGGCCTCAAGTGATCCTCCTACCTTGGCCTCCCAAAGTGCTGGGGTTACAGGTGTGAGCCACCACACTTGGCCAGTGGTACTTTTAAATAAAGCAAAACAAGCAAACATGCAGAAAACACTTATTTTAAGCATCCATGTCCCCACCTTCAAATATCAAAAGCAGTCTCTTTTCTGTCTCTGAATGCAGAACATGGGAAAATGGCTCATCAGCCCTGACTTCTACCCTCTCCATGCCTTTCATTCCAGGATTTCAAAAAGGAAGTGCAGTGCTGACTTTGTTTCCCCAATGTTTTTAACCAACCATCCCTTTGTAAAAATGAAGTATGGAAAGATTTTGGAACCCCAGTTTTCCCTTCCAGCACCTCCAGATTGCTCCTCAACATTTTTTTTCTCCCTTTCTCCTTCATCTATATAAATACTAAGATGAAAACAAATGATAAGGGGCTATTTGCTTTTTTTCCCTGAGGATAAAATTAATATATGCTCCTTACACAAAGTTTAGGAAATAGTTTTTAAAGACATTAAAAAAAGCCATTGATTATTCCACCATGAAGAATTTGGGGACTGAGTTGGGAAGCTCATTTGAGGCCAGGAGTTCGAGACCAGACTGGGCATCATAGTGAGACCATGTCTCTACAAAAAATAAAAAAAAATTAACCTGGCATGCTGACATGCACAAGTAGTCCCAGCTACTCACGAGGTAACTGCAAAGAGCTATGATTGTGCCACTCTACTCTGGCCTGGGCAACGGAGTGCAATCTTGTCTCTTTAAAAAAAAAAAAAGCTGAGAGAGAATTAACTGTAAGATTTTTGGTATGTTTTATCATATATTACACATCAATATAAGGAAAATGTTTCTGCAAATATACGTAACACATGGATTATGTTTCCATAGATATATGTAATGCAATTGTGTAAAAGAGAGAGGAGACAGAAAAAAGATAATGAAGCATATATTGGCTATCTCTTGGTGGAGACATCCATCTTCACACTGGTGTTCATTTGTTTCTTTACATATTCAAAATACAAAGACTCAACCCTACAATACTTTAAACAAAAGATGTTTCTGAAGATCCCAAAGAGGATTTGGATGATGTTTTCCCCTAGCTATTGGAGGCTAGGCACACATAGTGCCAAAGTATTCAAGGAGGATATAAAACTAAAAAAGAGCAAAATTATCTTCTTCTTCCTCTGAACCGGCCAGCAGGGAGGATTCCATTGTGAGATCTAGAAGAGGGGTTGGCGATCCACAGCTCACAGACCAAATCCAGCCACACTCATTCATTTCAGTATGTCTACGGCTGCCCTCACACTACAATAGCAAAGTTGCATAGTTGTGACAGAGATGTGACAGAGACCATATGGTTCACAAAACCCAAAATATTTACTATATTAAATATTAACTATTACTGGTCCTTTATAGAAAAGGTTTGCTGATCTCTGACCTAGAGAAATTTGTTCTAGTGCCAGGGACTCCAAAACTTAGAATTCCTCTTTTCATTTTTATTGTTGTGTTGTTGATTGGTTTCTGCTGCTAAGGAGGAAACTTCATTCTTGGTAGAAGGGAAGAATGAGGAGAATCCCCACTATTCCCGGTGAGGGTACGAGGGTGTCCCTTGGAATCTAAGACTTTGAGTCTTAGTCTGTAAGAATAGTAGGGAACAGGTTCTTTAGGATTAGGTCAGTAACAAACTTTCTCTGATATCACCCCACCCTCCACACCCAAAACCACAGAAATATTCCTTATCAACATTCTATGGAAGTAAAAGTGGATTAAGTTATCCTAGGGTTAGGGTTTAGGGTTTAGGGTTAGGGTTAGGGTTAGGGTTAGAAACATTTCCAAAGAATTAGGAACATTACCAAAGAATCAGACAGCAAAGGAAATTTTACAAATTGCAAAGACCAATGAGGAATTTGTTTCTTGAAAACTAACGTAGTATGGTGGTGAAATGCTTTGGCTCTCAAGCCAGACAGATGTGGGTTTGAGTTCTATTGGCTGTGTGACCTCTGGAAACCTCAGCTTTATCTTCTGAAAAACTGGAATAATAGTAGCTTCCTCATAGGGTCAGTATGAGAAATAGATTTGATGATGCATGAAAAAGATTTAGCACCATGCCCAACATGTTAAAAGAATTCACTAAATGCTTGCTGTTATTTTGAAGACAGCCTCTGGCTGATTCATGTACTAGGAGTGCTACAATTGTAATTTCCTAAAAAGATTTTTAAAGTATATTATTAATGAGAATGACAATTTTTAGGCATTTAATAAATTATAGCAATAAAGATCTATTTTGGCCAGATGCGGTGGCTCACTCTGTAATCCTAGGACTTTGGGAGGCTGAAGTTGGCCAGTCACCGGAGCTCAGGAGTTCGAGACCAGCCTGGGCAACACAGTAAAACCCTGTGTCTACTAAAACACAAAAATTAGCCGGGCATGGTGGCGCGTGCCTGTAGTCCCAGCTACTCGGGAGGCTGAGGCAGGAGAATTGCTTGAACCTGCGAGGCGGAGGTTGCAGTGAGCCAAGATTGTACCACTGCACTCCAGCCTTCATGACCAAATGAGACTCTGTCTCTAAAAACATATATATATATATATATATATATATATATATATATATATAGAATAGATTACTTTGCTACAGTGGGCTAAACTTCTTTGTTAAATCCATGAGAATAAACATATTTTGTAATGAAACTCATCACATATGTTTGTGTGTGTGTGACTGGTTATAGCTGAAAAAAAATGCCCATGAAGTAGTACATAACCTTCCTACATGCAATGCACTTTGATATTTTCTGTTATATATTTTAAATAGTGGTCATAATTTACTCAATTAATTTTACAACCCACTAAAAGAGCCACAGTTGGAAAAACACACAGCATGGGGCCATCCAACTGAACATCCGGTCCACATGATTGTCTCTTACCTCTAACACAATCATTATTTGCCATTTTAAGACCTATAACACCTTTCACTGTCATTTATTTTATTTTTCCATGTCCTGGATCCATAATTATATCTTTTAAAATAAAAATACAGTTTTAGGCCAGGCAAGGTGGCTCATGCCTGTAATCCTCAGCACATTGGGAGGCCAAGAAGAGTGGCTTAACTTAACTTGAGACCAGCTTGGGCAACATGACAAAATCCTGTCTCTACAACAAATAAAACAAAAATTTAGCCAGGCATGGTGGTATGTGTCTGTAGTGCCAGCTACTCAGGAGGCTGAGGTGGGAGGATCACCTGAGTTTGTGAGGTCAAAGCCACAGTGAGCCACGATCGTGCCACTGCGTTCCAGCTTAGGCAACAGAGTGAGACCCTGTTTCAAAAATAATATGTTTTTATACTCACTTGGAAACTCATAATTTTCTATCACAATGGGGAAAACAAAAGAACTCTCAAAAATTGTTTTTAGAGGAAACTGGGTTTATATTTGCAGAAAATTTAAGGCAATAGATTGTTCTGTTTTCCACAGGAAATTTCATAACACAAACTATAGAAGATAATCAGGAGAGAAAATCATCTGCTTGGTGAGGTCTGAATCAGCATGTGAAAGTTGCTCGCAGACAAGCCACTGAGCAAAACAGATGAGGGAAAAAAATTCAGTCCCACTAGTTCCTATCTCCACCTACCTGCCTCACCAGGATTGCTAACGGTGATTACTAGTGGGCAGATTCCAAGAACTTAGTATCAAGTAATTTAAGATTTTCTGTTATACCTCGACCCAAGAAGAATCAATCTTCTTGACTCTTCTCTCCCTGACTACACACATTCAAATTTTGTAAAGTATGATTCCCTTTTTCATTAACAGAACCACAACCAATATCCACTGTTTTTGTTTAGATTACCTAAAAGACATGTAAAGCTGTGAAAATCCTAGAGACTCCAATGCAAATAAACATCAGCTCCAGAACTCCACCTGCATTCCTGAGCCAGGCTGGAACTGTCCTGAGCCAGATGAGACCAACTTGCAGAATTGCAAATCCTGAGACTTCCTTTTCTTTCTGTTTCACACACATATTTTCTAATGTTAGTGTGTATAACATAATAGGTCCTGTTGACCTTTGCCCCCACGAGAATTTCTGAACAAGCTGCACATGGTCAGCAAGGTTAGGGAAGCAATTTTGAGTTTCAAGCACAGTATTTTTTTTTTTTATTTTAACCTTTATCCTTCAGACATGATGCCTTAGATAAATGGTACCCCCAAAAATCTCAAAATATTAGTGATATAATGGTGACCTCTTCTTTCTCTTTTTCTTTTTCTCTCTCTTCTGATTTGCTGATTTTCCCACATTTTCTTCAATGAATTAGGAGGTGAGAAAGATTTTCTTTAATTGCTTGAGGAAAAAGTACACTCTTCTCCCTTTTGAAATGTCAAAGAGCTTGTGCAAAACTCGTAACCGGTGTGTTCTTGACTGGAAAATCCCTGGCTGGAAGCACCCTGCCCCGAGGAAGTTCCCAACCCCCATGCTGAAAGACCCGTATGCTTCCCGCGCGCGCCCAAATTCAAACAAAGCCCTGGCTCTCCAAACTGCCACGTCAACTCCCTGCCCATGCCAACAGCTAAGCCAATCACCAACCTCCACATTAGCTCTCCCTTCCCTTTCCCCC
>PVKV010001424.1:0-47948 GCA_004027835.1 Alouatta palliata
GGTACCAAAACAGAGATATAGACCAATGGAACAGAACAGAGGCCTCCGAGGCAACACAACACATCTACAACCATCCGATCTTTGACAAACCTGACAAAAACAAGCAATGGGGAAAGGAGTCCCTGTTTAATAAATGGTGTTGGGAAAACTGGCTAGCCATGTGCAGAAAGCAGAAACTAGACCCCTTCCTGACACCTTATACAATAAAAAAAAGTATTTTGCAAAAAGATGGAATACAGGATAAGAAACCTGGAAAAGCTTTCAAGCTTACTGCATGAGATACACCATTAATGCCATCAGACCCAAAGTACCCATCAACCACCATCATTTTTAAAAGTTGATTGTAACAAAGATAGAGGAGCATGGCTTCGTTTTTTTTTTTTTTTGCATTAAAACTATCCATAACTAAGTTATGACTGAAAAATTAGTTTTTTATTTCTCCCTTTAAAATATGAAGAAAAACAGACCCTTTGCTATTATATCTCAGTGGCTTAACTCATCTGTTTAGTATTTTAAATCAAGTGTTGAATTAGTAGTTTAGTCAAATTTTTTTTCTTTTTTTGAGGTGGAATTTTGCTCTTTGCTGACCAGGCTAGAGTGCAGTGGCACAATCTCTGCTCACTGCAATTTCTGTCTCCTGGATTCAAGCAATTCTCCTGTCTCAGCTTCCTGAGTAGCTTGGATTACAGGCGCCTGCCACCTTGCCCAGCTAATTTTTGTATTTTTAGTAGAGACAGGGTTTCACCACGTTGGCCAGGCTGGTCTTGAACGACTGACCTCAGGTGATCTGCCTGCCTTGGCCTCCCACATTGCTGCATTTACAGGTGTGAGCCTCCGTGCCTGGCCATAGTTTAATATATATTTGTTTAACCTAACTATATTCTACATATAAGCAGTATTTGCACTCAAAACAGTAGGCACATATCATGGTTTCATACATTTCTTATGTTTTATGTTATTTATTTATTTATTGAGACAGGATCTTGCTTCTAAGCAGGTTGTAGTGTAGTGGCATGCAGCCTCAACCTCCTGGGCTTAAGCGATCCTCCCACCTCAGCCATTCAAGTAGTTGGGACCACAGGTACATTCCACTGTCTGCCTGGCTAACTTAAAAAAAAAAAAATGTAGACTTGGGGTCTCCCTATGTTTCACCCGCTGAGCTCAAGAAATTCTCCTGTGTTGGCCTCTCAAAGGTTTTATACATTTTAAATTCCCTCTTCTTCTGATAGAAGTTTGCTAAATTCTACTGACTCATTGAAAACAAATATAATGCTTATTTTTTTGTTTTGTTTTCTGCATATCTTACTTCAAAATTAATTACCAAATTCTACACACAGCATGGAATTTTTAGAAAATCATAGAATTGTTTGTTGCTATATCTGATTTCACACTCAAGAAACTTAACTGTGTCCTGTAATTAATTCTGAAATTTGTACAGTAGAAATTTCCTGTCAAAAATCTATCTACAAGCCAATTATAGTTGGACACCCTATCTAAATAAATATAAATACGTCACTTGACTAAAACACACCGCTAAGTGTGCAGGGAACAAAGAGATGAGTAAATATACACATCTTATAGATCATAATGTTCAACAAATCTAGCAGACTGAAAACTATACAATAAGTCAAAATAAAAGTGCCCCCAAAAAGACATAAACAGAGTGATTTGGGAAAATTAAAGAAAAATGTTTTGTGAATATTCTAAGAAAATTCTCAAACTATTATCACAATATATATCGCAATATAAATTAGCTAGAACATTTAGGAGAAAAATATTTCACCTAAGATGCAAATGAACTGCATCTTAGGTCACAGGTTCATCTCCACAGGAAGGGAGTTAACAAGGACAGGTGTAAGTAAAGTCCAGGCAAGAAGTCTTTAAGATGTAGCAAAGATTTGTTTTTTGTTTGTGTTTTTTAATCTTATAGGCAAATTTAATGCCAGGAATTGGAAGAATTCTAAGTGCTTAGAATCAGGAGTTACAATATTATTTTATTTCAGCTTCAATGTCACTAATAGAATCACGGAATATTACAGGTAGAAGTACTCTTAGCCTCTGACATGATTTGAGATGGCTTAAGTTATTCTGTTCATTTTATGGTGCTAGCATCTGTGTACAGTAAAATACATGTCTCTGTTGTTCCTGGTCTATATAGACGTTCTAATTACTGTATCAAATAACCTCTTAGGTTTCAGTTTTCCTGTCTTGTGAGGTGGGTTTAATAGTTTTTGTGCTATCTTCATATGTTTTATAATTTATGTTCTTTTTCAAGACTGGTGAATATCATTGAACTCTGATGGGGCAATTGGGATCTTGGGTTGCACTAATAAAACTTCTACTCATTATTCAACTTTCTGAAACCCTGTAACATTATTTACAGATATTTGCATTTTGAAAAAAGCTTTCAATTATTTCCTTCAAAATCCCTATTGAGATATCCTCTATTCACTAATATGATTAGGGAATTTTGCAAAAAATGTAACTCTTAAGTTAATTTTTGTTAATTTTGTTAATAGTGAACAGCTCACTTTATGACTTTTTGGGAGCTGAAATAATGAAATAATATCCTTTATCTTATTTACCTTATTACAAACTATCTATCTATCTATCTATCTATCTATCTATCTATCTATCTATCTATCTATTCATTGAGACAGAGTCTTGCCCTGTTACCCAGGCTGGTGTGCAGTGGCACAATCTCTGCTCACTGCAACCTCCGCCTCCAGGGTTCAACCTGTTCTCCTGACTCAGCCTCCCAAGTACCTGGGACTACAGGTGCATGCAGCCACTCCCAGTTGATTTTTTGTATTTTAGTACAGGTGGAGTTTCACCGTGTTGCCCAGGCCAGTCTGGAACTCCTGAGCTCAGGCAACCCGCCTGCCTTGGCCTCCCAATGTGCTAGGAATACAGACATGAGCTACTGCACCTGGCCAAATTTTATATTTTCAGAAATTAAATTAGATATTACCAAGGATCCAGAATTGATATTTATTCAAAAATGCATTAAAAAAGGTGACGGGAATCAATGTAATCTGGTTCTTTCATTCTATTTTACATATGAGGAACAGAGAAGTTAAGTGAATCATCAAATTTACACATTTAGCTAGCTGTAATTCTGAAATTAGAACCAAGAACTTCTGACTGGTGAGCTGTAACTTGAGCAGATCCACGAAATCACCTGTATATTTTAATTTCTGTCTTCCACTCATAATTATCACTCCGATAATTTTTATATTCTCTATTAATCTGTATCTTTTGAAGCCACTTCTATCTTTAAGGACTCTGAGTTTTTAGGAAGGAATTAAAAGATCAGACAAGACAAGCACCATATACTAGAAGAAATGCCAAATATTGAGAGGAAAAGTTTAGGTCCATTCATTCTCAACCTTCCCAGGGATCCACAAGCTGAGAACAAGCCTTGCCTTTATATGTTCCTGACGTCGGCTGCTGATACATCTCTCACTATACGTACACTAGGAACATTTACACAAACAATGAAAACCAGAACTATGGGCCTCCGAAGAACAAATTTCACTACCTTTATATTCACTTTTCCCTGATCCTGCTATATTATAATCTTTTCTCTTTTTTTTTTTTTTTTTTTGCTACACTTTCTCTAAAATGCAAACTAAAGATCTCATTTACTATCAGTTAGGTTCATCTCCATTCTAAAAGTGTAGCGATGGAAAACATGAGCCACAAGTCTACCTTGCTTGAGAAAAAAGATAACCAAAGCAAGATATGTAATGTACGCAAGGCCATATAAATTATATATAGGTGATTCTTTATATATGTTTCTTATATCATCACATATATCTGATCCTTTAATTTTTAAATTCCTTCTCCTTCCTTTTTCAGCCCCTGATATCAATTATTTTCTAACTATTGTTTTTGAGTAGAAATCTCACTGATTTCTGCTTCTGTCTCTTCTCTATTCCTACTGCCCTAAATATTTTTTCCTCATTTTTATAATTAAAAAGTAGATCCTCAAGACTTGCCAGTGAAGTTCACAGTCTTGTCAGTCAAAACTCCAAGAGTAAGGAACCTAAATTGATAATTTAACTAAAGCACCCTGACAATTTGCACCAAGCCATGGAAAGTTAACTTATAATGTAAGGTAATTCAACATGCAACTGCAAATTGAATGGTGTATCACCATCAAATGAGACCACATCTGACTGGGAATAAAGTGACTATGTTCTTCCTTCACATCTAAGTTTTCAAAATAAGATAAAAGCAAAATTTATAAAACTTTATATTATATATATACAGAAAGTCATAGTAAAAAAATCACATATGAATAGTTAGCTATAAATAGATTAAGAGGTCCTCTCTCTCACTCCGCCATTTGAAAACTAACAGACGTAGACTGGAGTTGGTGCCAAATGCAAACGTAGTTTTTATAAGCCTATGGCAGTGTTTTGGGTGGCAGAGCCAACTGCTCTCAGAGGCATTGATTCCTGACAGACTCAATTAGTCCTTTCAGGAAGATAGGCATACAGGAATATTTGTCAACTATGAACTCTTTTGGACCATCCAATTCTACTCCCAAATTCCTAGAAATTCTGCATTTCATTAGCTTTCCTGACAAGGCCAGCTAGAGTAATTACTGCCTCCAGGACATTCGTTTTCCAGTTCTTAACAGAAGTGATTTCCTAACACAGATTTTTCATCTTATTCCTTGGAAATTAACACCACTAACAGCTACTCAATAATTACCAAATTCGTTAAGAATCTGTATAGGGCAACAACAGTATTGTCAGCCTCCTCTACTGGCACATAAACTATGATCTAATCTCAGATTCAAAATCTACATTAAACACATTGTGGCATTTTTTATGTTTGAGTTCAAAACTCTTCATTTGCGATTTCTCAAGCTAACCAATCACTACACATTATTTTTAGTTTCTATTTAAAATGGTAACTTCTGTGTAAAGCATTCTATCAGAGTTAAACTCTGCATCGTCTGGACACCTCTACTTTATTACTATCACAATTAAATTTAATAATTTCTTCGTATGCCTTTATTACCCGCTAGACCAGAGGATGGTTGAGAAACTTTGGACATTGGCCCATAGGTGGCCTTCTACTTTTGTAAATAAAGCTTTATTGGAACACAGACACACTCATTTGTTTACATATTGTCTTTTATGCAACAACGAATAGTTGCCACAGAGACTGTTTGGTTCATAATTTTGAAATATTCATTATTTGTCCCTGTACAGAGAAAATTGCTGACCTCATATGAGACTGTAAATTGTTAAATAAGATAGACTGTCATATTCATCTTTGCATCTTTACAAGCTTGCATGCTATCCGAATACTTTTTTCTAAATAACTATATTTTTCTTAATATTTTTTCTTATTTCTTAATATTTTAGTTACGTCCTTCTTACCTCCAAAAGAGATAGCTCTCATAACCAAATAATTTCAATAACTTTAAAATATAGGTTGCTCTAAATATAGTATAAATATATAGTAAGAATGAATTGATTAAGCTTTCAAACCTAAGCAACCTTTTATTAGACATTAATTGACAGATGGAAAAAACCCTAAGGGATAATCAATGCAGGAATGTATGATTGTCAAGATGGTGTAAGTGAAATTAGTTTGCCAATTTCAGAGGCACTACAGGACATAAGAATTTAAAGAAAGTAGACGAATTAAAACAGTGACGTGGGTGATTATGTTTTATCTTTTAAGTTCGATATTATTACAACATGCTCTTAACAAATTTTTTTCTTTCTTTTTTTTTTTTTTAAAGACAGAATCTTGCTCGTTGCACAGGTTGGAGTGCAGTGGCATGATCTCAGCTCACTGCAGCCTCCGCCTCCCAGGTTTAAACAATTCTGTTGCCTCGGTGTCCTGAGTATCTAGGACTACAGGTGCACACCACCATGCCTGGTTAGGTTTTTTTTGTGTGTGTATTTTTAGTAGAGACGGGGCTTTTGTGGGGGCCTCGGCCTTCCAAAGTGCTGGGATTACAGGCTTGAACCACTGCCCCCGGCCACTCTTAACATTATTAATAGTTAATTAACATGGACCTTGAAATATAGTGGTAATGAGATTATATTTCCTATTGTGTACATATTAGTTTGGCTTTCAGTAAATATTGTTGCTACCCTATATGAAAGATAATCAAACCGAGGAAAATGAAACCAGGCATGCTTTTTCATCCTTAACCATGTTTCTAGCATTTAGTATGAAGTTACAGCCAGAGAACTGGGTATAAGAATTGTATTCCAGAAAGTTACACTACCAAGTAATTCCAATGTTTCTCCAAACTGGAATTAGTCATATGTTTAATTGTGATTCAAAGAAAATATTTCTAACTTTTTATTTATTTATTTTCACATGCTGCTTGCTAGGAGAAGAGGAGCTATCTTAATGTTTTCTTCCAGGTTTGTAGACACTCTCTCTGGCAGTGAATGTGATCTTAAGGTAGTGTGGCTCAAACAGTCAACCTAGTTTTCAAACTGACTTCCCTGCTGGGTACACACAAAATATGCCCTTTGATTATAATCTTCAGCCCCCTTCTCTAAGGCTTGTCTCTGTGCATGACTCTTTTGGGCTCAGAGTCAGCTCTAAGTTTGTTTTTAAGCTGAGAGTATTCCTGAAAGCTGCATGCAATGTTGATTTGCTGGATGCTTTTACTCACAGCTATCCAGCTATGCCACATTGTTTGTGTCTGTGTACAGTAAAGCCTCAAAAGCATCTCTTTCCCTGTGACTGTTTGCAATTACTTCTGCTGGCCACATATCTATACATAGTAGTAGGAGGGCATTCTCTCTCTTATTTATTAATAAAGCTGTAATTAGAATTAATATTAGACTCCTGCTCAGTTAAAATCCTGTAAGAAATGATGTTTAATGGCAAAATCATAACTGAATCCCATTTTAAGTTCAGAAATTAAAAATTCATAGCTAAACTCCTCAGAGTTGGTAATTGAAAAATAAAACACACAATTTCATTAAGAAAGACAGAAAAATAACAAGAGTGCCCAAATCTGGGGCCTAATCCAAATCAGGTCAGTGAAAATCGGATGTATAAAAGAAAATAAAAACCCTGTGTGTTTTTTTTTTTTTTAATCAGATCTTGGAACCATCTGCTTCTTGGTAAAACAACTCATATTATTTAATCTCTGGACTTTATATTCACAGACAATGCTAATGGCTCATCATTATGAATGCACAAAATACTGTTATTTTAATTGTCTAGTGAATTTTTCTTATTTAGCTACCCTGCAGTTTGTTCCTCTGTCTGTGACCCATGATATAAACTAATAATGTAAATTAAAAAAAAAAAACAACCTTGGAGGAAATTTTTTTCCAATCAGCATATGTAGTAAAGTCAAAGGTCCACTCTGTCCACTGAACATAGTGAAGCTAATATACCATGTGGTTTTAATTCCATTAGCCATGCTCCATGAGGCAAACTACAGCCAGAGGTCCATTGCCTCTTTTTGTAAATAAGTTTTATTGGAACACAGCTACACGCATCGTTTTACATATTATTTGTGGCTGCTTTCCTGTAAAGTAGCAGTGCTGAATAGCTGCAACAGAGACTGTAAGGCTAGGATGCCTAAAATATTTATGAAGTGACTCCTCAAGGAAAAGTTTGCCAATGCTGCTCCGGAATTTGAGCGAGTGGTACAAGTCAGATGTTCTGTTATTGCTAATTACCAAGGGCATTGGAAATATAAGTAGTCCAGCCACTCATTGGAGGGGCTATACATTTACCACTGATATTAAAGGTTGTTTCTCCTGATATTAGACTGACGGTTCTTTTGAGCTTCAGAACAGAGCAGTCAATTGACACTGATTGCTGCAACTTGGTTGTGCCGAGCCTCATGTTGTCTTCCTTTCCTGAATGTCAGTCTTTGCCACTGTACTATCCATATTGCTGCCAGAGAAAGCTTTTGAAAAGGCAAAGTGGATGATCATGGAGGCCTCATAACTGCTTAAAATACATGAACACTATCCCATATACATTAAAATAAAATCAAACCACTTAACATGGCTTAAAATGATATTCATGAGATAGATCAAATTTTGAATCAAGCTGGCTACCTGAAATTCTTCTCTTGCTTCAGGGCCTATAAGTAGATTTCCCATTTCTTCAAACTTTATCTGGCTAAAAGATCACTCCTTCAACTGACTAGCTCAGCTATTGACCTACCAGGAAAATGTCTTTCATTTATTCTGACCCCTAATCTACGTTAGGCACCTCACATGCATGCCTCAGAATCACCCTGTGTTTTATCCCTAGCATGGCAGCATGACTTTACAGTAGAGTTGCTTATTTACTTTTCTAAATGACTTATTTAAAAGGGGAGTGTCTTGAGAAGAAAGGCCTTATTTCACATTTACATATTGTAAGTGCTTGAATAGTAAATGAACAAAGAATGCTGAGTCAGCTTAGGTGAGGCCATAAGAGAATCGTGGAAAATAATACCAGAACAGATGTGTAGAATGAGAAAAAGTTATTTCTGTTATGCATGTGTTAACCGGCAAATGCTTCTTTGCCTTCCCTCTTCTACAACCAGAATCTGAAATAGTTTACATAATTAATACAAGACATTTAAATTAAAAACTATGGCCAAATAATCAAAAATCTCTAACTTTGTCATTTTTATCAGCAATAGACAATTTAATCATGTAAGAAGATATTATGTTACCCCAACACAGTTTTCTGGAAGAACTGGCAACTCAATGGCTTCTTAAAAAGTTTGTGAACCGAAAAAACATTTTACCCTACCTGAAAATACTATCAATAGGGTTACTAGAGACTTCTATTTTTATAATTTTGAAGCTATAATTACAGTTTACAAATTTAAATTAACTTATTATCAACATTTTACAGATGAGAAGACACACATACAGAGGCAAATTAAACCATCTATTTCAAGGCCATAAGGTAAGTAATAAAATTGTAATACATAAATTTCCATCTCCTTTCCAGGGCTAACACGTTAAAAATAGGATTTTCGTTATCATTTTTTCTTTACAAAGTTTTCAATAGTAATGTAAGAGTTATTTGTACAATACACTAAAGAGTTGCCTGGGAATCCTTTCTTATTGCAAAATACTTTGTAAGAAATGTGTACATCATAGCAGAAAGTTCACAAATTTTTCTAAGTAGTCACATTTGTAACAGATTGGTAATAATAAATCTAGTTAACTCTTGCTGCCTAACAGATTGCAACAAAAGACTGCTTCCAAAAATAGATTCCATTTTGCTATTCGATCCCTATCTTTAATCAAATACGGTAAATTTTCTATCTTAGCCGTCTAACATTTTTAATGCTTTCAGTTATTTTTCCAGCTTTTCCATAGAATTTCTAGCCCTAAGAGATGTAAGATTTCTAAAATAAGCTCATCTTTGAAAAATCCAGGTAATCATAGAGAATTGTAGCAAAATGTATTATTTACTTACCAAGTAATCTGAAGTAGGCTTTCTTTAACTCTTAGAAATCATGTAATTCCATACTTTATAATCTGAGACTTAAAAACTTGAGACTGGAAAGAAATTATTTTAATAAAAAAGTAGAGAACTATTTTTACTATTTGGCTTTTTATCTCTAGTTACTCCGTGTTGAGGATAATAAGTGCATCCTTGTCTAGAAGGAGGTTATAAAAGGAATAAGACCAGATGAGGTAGCTCATGCCTGTAAGCCCAGCATTTTGAGGCAGGAGGATTGCTTGAGGCCCAGAGTTTGAGACAAGCCTGGGCAACAAAGGAAGACACCCCATCTCTATTCTGAAAAAAAAAAGTAAAATAAAATAAATCGGCTGGGCCTAGTGGCACTTGCTTGCAGTCCTGATTACTTGGGAGGCTGAGGTGGGAGTATCACTTGAGCCCAAGAGTTTAAGGCCATAATGAGCTGTGATCACATCATTGCACTCCAGCTCGGGCAACAGAGCAAGACCCTGACTCTAATAAAAATAAAGAAAATTAAAAAAAAAAAAAGAAAGAAAGAAATGAAAAGCCAGGTAAAAGGCATGTCTTTTGAATTCTGCTCAATGACTATACATCTTTGTCAGTGGAGATGGTAAAAGAGCTATTCAGATTAACAAATGAAAATGACACTTTCAACTTTGCCATGTTCACCAGCTAGTTGTTAGAAAGCCTAAGCTCAAAAGAATAAAAAGGAAAGACAAAAAACAGTGAGGATTATTTACTCTAGCAAGTCATTCTTTAGTCCACAGTTGAAAGATATCTTGAGAATTGGTCAGTCTGCGGATCTTTTGAATGAATCTGTATGCTTTTACAACATGTTTGCTTCTGATTGTGATGGATAATAAAGTGAAACAGACTCCAGTTATGATCTTCATAACACTGACTTCAACAAGACTAAGGATATAGGAAATTCCTTTTTGCTGTCACTCACAAAGAGAAATGCACCTAATAGTGCACAGCAGAAGATTCAACCTTGGAAAAAACACCAAGGGGCATAACAGTAAGAAACCACAAAAGCAAAGACCGAGAAATTCCTCTGAGGAAAAAATAAAATACACATATAATAGAAACAGAGGAATAGGGAGCAAAGAACATGGTCAGAAACAACTGATATAGACAATAACTGGGACAAAATTTCACCAAAAATATTAAGAAATAATATTGCTACTAAATGTAAATATCAGATTGAGCAACTCATGTTAAGAAAAAAAATGTGGTCCTAATAGCATAATATAACATCATAATGTAGAATTAAAATTTTAAAGTATGGGTTTACCTAACAAAAGCCTATTAATCACAGAAGTTAACCCAGTTTTTCTTGGCTAGAATACTAGCAAAATATTTAATAGTTTTGATTCAACTGAGTTTCTCTACATCTATTAATCAAATATTTTAAGGCATTTAATTATTTAAAATCTGAGTGTCTACGATGAAGAGGAAGTGAGATTAAGAATACATGTTTATTTTTTAAATTTTATATAGAATAAATTATGTTTAAAGAGAAAATAGTTCAAAGGTCTCAGAGATATCGATGTTTTAAAGTACGTAATATTTATTTCCTCTATAAAAACTGTGAGTATCTA
Organism: Alouatta palliata; assembly: GCA_004027835.1. NCBI lineage: Eukaryota > Metazoa > Chordata > Mammalia > Primates > Atelidae > Alouatta > Alouatta palliata. The sequence goes on from PVKV010001424.1 coordinate 11,046, forward strand.
CAACACTTCTTAGAAGGCAATTCATGTCTTTGATCCCATGGTGTAATTAATCTTACCTCTTTTATCTTTAAAAAACTTCTGTAAGATAAATAGTATTGTCTGTAGAGATGGGAAAGAAATATCCAGATAAACAAATGAACATCTCTAGGTGAGCAAAAAATATCACTTGACTTTATGAACTTTGAATCTATTTTGTATTGTCCTAATAAAAAGTATGTCTTGAAAAATAAATTTCATGTATTTAAGGCATTGCAAACTGTTACAGTTATGCGCAGAGTATATACACACATTTTATACATATGCACATGAACACGTGGGTAGATAGATAGATAGATAGATGGGTGGGTGGATAGATAGATAGATAGATAGATAGTGGATAGATAAGATCGAATGAGATAAAAATAAATTAGGTTAAACAAAAATAATAAAAATAGAATTATCAGGGTATAGAAAACATATAGTTTTTTATATGAACTAAAAAAAATTTCAAAAATTTGACTCTCTAGAGAAAGTGAATAATTAGATGGATAGATAAAGAAGATAAGAGAGAAAAGGAAAGAGGGGATGTCTAATGGCCAGTTACAAGATGTAGAATTCCAAACAGATCATCCTGAAGAGATATTTTATGATTCAACTCAATTTGTTAATTAAATTTTAAAATCCCAGCAACTGAAGGAGTTATCTAGGTTAATCTGATTGTGACAATAACAACACCCACAATGTTTCTCATTTTGTATAACAGGGAAGGTAAAGAGAAATGCATTGATTATGACATGTAGCACAATAATGGAGTTAATCCTTTGTAAAATGAAATTTCATCAGTGAAGACATTTACATTGCTTTCTTATTAATAATGTCACCAGAGTGGCTAACCATGAGTACAAAATTATATTATATACCTATACAAATATACTTACATACACACATATATGTATTTCTGTATATACACATGCACACACATATACACATGCACATGAACACATACATACACAAGTGTATATGTGCTTCAAAAAAACATTTGAACAAAGCAACTACATTAAATAAAAACAACAACCTAGAGTCAATTTGTATCAGCAAATTCATATGCAGAATATTGAACCAAGAGTTATATTCAATCATGGTTTTAAAACTTTGAACATTGAGACTGTCCTATTCAGCTTTTAGTATTTATTCAACAATTGTATGAAGGGATACAAAACTAGTATTAAAAAATCATCTTAAGATATTTCACTTAGAAAAGTATCAGCATATTAGCAACCTTGGAATATGTAAAAGATTATTTTTTATGTGAACAAAGGAAAGGGCTTATGCTCTCTGTAGCTTTAAAGAATGAGAAGCAATGCTTTGGGAGGCTGAAGTGGGAGGATTGCTTGAGCCCAAGAGTTCAAGTCCAGCCTGGGCAACATAGCAAGACCTCATCTCTACAACAAATAAAAAAGCAAAAAATTAGCTGGGTGTGGTGATGTGCACCTGTAGTCCCAACTACTCCAGAGTGTAAGGTGGGAGGATTGCTTGAGTCCAGAAAGTCAAGGCTACAGTGAGCTATGATTGCACCACTACACTCAACCCTGGATAACAGAGTCAACCCTATCTCTCAACAAAAAAAAAGAGAGAAGGAGAGAAATAGAAGCAATCTATATGTTATATTAAAACAGCCAAAGTCCTAATGTGCCTGTGAAATGTGTAAGGTCTCATTCACAGCAAATATGATAAATATTAAAACATAAATTTGTTGTAAATTCTTCAGAAATATTTTATAGGACATTTCTGCATGCTGTGGGAGTTTGGACTAGTTGGCCCCTAAGATCTCTTCCAACTCTAAAATGATAAAATCACTTTTTAGAATTAAGAGACTCCGTAGAGTGACCTTATATACAAACACATTTCAAAATCATTCTTTTTCAAAATACATTGTGGATTCATTCCTCATTATTTCCAGGTTCTGTATTTGCCAATTTGCCCACTCAATAAGACTTATTTGCGGCCCTAAAATCAATACTTGCAGTGCTTTCATGGTTATTTGACAACATGTGCAGATCACTAAAAAATTTAAGTTGCCTGATATGCACATTCTCAGCTGAGATCAAACAAGGCAATGCTCTGCCTTCTTGTTTTAGCTTTCATACTGTAAACACGTGTCCTTTTTAAGGTCTATTTCATGCTACATTTTTCCCATTTTTGTGCTTTATGCAGATGATTTTGCTATTTAAAATAGCCTCCAAGCAGCGTAAGTAAGTACTATCTCTCTAGTGCTCCTAAGGGCAAGAAGGCTGTGATGAACCTCAGGGAGAAAATATCTGTGTTAGATAAGCTGTGTTCAGGCATGAGTTACACTTCTGTCTGCATGAGTTCAATGATAATGACTCAACAGTATATATCAAATACAGAGTCTTCAAATAGAAACACACATACAACAAGGTTATATATTGATTGCTTGACAAAAACGTTATGACCAGAATGGTTTACAGGATTCTAACCCTGTATTTTCCCAAGGAGCAAAGGTTCAGTATTTGTAAAGTCAATGTTCCAGAGACTTTATAGAACATAACAAGAATTGACTATATTCCCCTATATAAAGCTAATATTGCATACATAAATCTCTCCAAAACTGTTGCAGTTGGGAAGAAGAACGGCTGTAGTTTAAAATTAGCGTCACAAAGAAATAACTCATAGCTTGGTATTCTTACTGTAATTTTTGTAAATCTGTGATAATGCAGTCATTTTTAGGGAAAGTTATCTAGCTTCTTGATGAACAATCTTGCCCTTCTCCAGATACACATAACTATCTAAGTCTTTTCCTTATTCCCACATTATTTGATCAAATAGTTACGGGAATATCTAAAGAAAATTTGTAACAAAGTATTTTTTTTGCATCCATTTCTGTTTAATGAAAGCTGTTATAACTAGCAGTCAACCAGGTGGTTATTTGTTTGTGCCAAATTGAGATTAGCAAATCTGAGCTCTAGCTGCCTGCCCTTGATCACAGAAGAAAACACGCATTGCTCTGTGTCCTTTCCTGGAAGAGCCCAAGCTAAACTTTTTATAAGGCTCTTACCAAGCCTGAAAAATCCAGAGTTCCTGAACAATTGTTAGCAGAAGTTGCAAGTCCCAAAAGTTATCAAAATGTTTACAAAGCTGCATGCTGGTCAAATCTACTCTTGCTCAATTATAAACAACATTAAAAAAGAAAATGTTCACTCTTTGAATTTTGATCAATAATTGTGTAGTTTCTGAGGTTTGTTCCTCAGTATCTGTCCTTTATTGCTAAATGTTTTCTTTCAGTTCTGTAATTCAGGCATTAAAAAGGGAACGTCAAGACCTTAAAATTGGATGGGAATTACTTGTTCCAGAGAACATATTTGCTATATTAAAACTGGCAGGAAAATCTTTGTGAATTTAAACTCGTGGTTTAAAATATTAATGCAAAATTATCTCTATGTTTACATAGCCATTCTAATCTAAAGATAACCTCTGGAAGATCATACTCTGAGACCAGGTATCACACATAATTTTTATTTGATTATCTGAGCCTCATTAAAAAAAATAGCTTGCTATAGTTCAAGTAGATTCAAAATGAACCTTCACGGGAAACAAGAGAGAAGGAAGTTTCTGTTAGATTTTATGTTTGCTGTAAAATCTATATATTGCCTTTTTATAGAATAAACAAATTAAGAAGATACAGCTGGCTTTGCTAAAACACAGAATCCAGCAAAATCAAGTAAAATGGCTGCTTGCAATTTTACTTGGGGAAAAGCTAACTCCTACAGTTAAATAACATGAAGTTCACCAGGATGACAATCGGCAAAATGATTTTCAGAATAGTTTTCCCTTAATAGTCAGCAATAGCTTTCTTATATTGACAGTGCCACTATCTTTAGTCATTGCTTGGATACTTGAATTATTATCAAATAAAAATGAGCTATAATCACCAAACTCATTCTCATCTAAGAGAACCATAGCGGTTTCTTTAATTTCAATATTTCCACTTGAAAAATTTGTGCAGTGTTTTTGATATTCATATATAAAAATACATTTGGCAGTATTTAAAATCACAAGTACTTACACAAATTAATAATCTGTAGGTATTCTGAAATAAATAATATGTAAAATAAATATAAAATCAAAAAAAGTAGAAGAGAAAAACATTTATTTCAAATCATTTTTATCTTCCTATTTTCATAATAGTCAATGTTTTTCTCTACATTCACAATAAAAATTAGAAAAATAAGCTCATATTTTCTATGTTATTAAATACTCTGGTTTTCAAATAAATTTCAAAAGGAAACATAATTCTTTGTATTAATAATTCAGGTAATACACAAACTAGTGGAAAAATCGGTCCAAAAGTTAAGACATTTGTTAATCCACATAATCAGAGAGGTTTATGGTCTCTGTCTTCTAAAAATGCATCGTGTAAATCTTGTGATGACAATGAGAGTGATACCCTTTAACGAAGCAAAGAATTCCAAACATAAGTAAATAGGTTTCAACTCAGTACAATTTGTGGAAATCAGTTCCAGAAGGCAGTAAAATAATTTTAAGTTTTATTGGATAAATAAAAGGAAATAACTCGCATAGTGTATCTTCTAAACACTGTTGACATAGAGAGAATTTTTAAGTGCTATTTTTATTTGAGACAGAGTCACTTAAAGGCTGGAGTGCAGTGGCTTGATCTTGGCTCACTGCAGCCTCCGCCTCCCAGGTCCAGGAGATTCTCCTCCCTCAGAGTTTCTAGTAGCTGAGATTACAGGCGCCCGCCACCAAGCCTGACTTAATTTTGTATTTTTTTTTTTTTTTTTAAGTAGAGATGGGGGTTTCACCATGTTGGCCAGGATGGTCTTGATCTCCTGACCTCCTGATCCACCTGCCTCGGCATCCAGAAGTGCTGGGATTACAAATGTGAGCCACTGCACCTGGTCAAACACTTATGTATTCTAAAATTGTTTTAAAATGTTATGTATATCAAAAATAATAATAAACTTTGTTTTTGTGTAGTTTATTAAGGCATACTCTACACATTTTCTTGTTATAGTAATGTTAAGGTAAGAAAACAGGAAATGACATTAATGTAAATTATGACTCAACTAAACCAAAAAAGCAATAAAGAAGACAAAATAAATATTCTAAATTTTGTGTCTATAATTTTGAGGGAATTTTACCTACCTTCCTACATACCTAAGGACACAGAAATAATGACTGAAATTAAGCTAAGTGTGTATCTTAATGATCACATATAAATCATGCTGTCTGTATGATTTGCAAATATTGAGGTTTGCTATAAATATAGCCTGAGCATATTTATTCAAAATATCAGTAAAAACCATAACTAATTAAACTACTCTTATCATAACACATACAATATTGACACTTGAAGTAAAAGGGAACTTCAAAAATTGGTGAAAATATATTTATTAGGATGCATTTATAAGGATCTTGGCAGGCACTCTTCAAACTTAGAGAGTTAGAAGTGGAAAAGCGAAGTCTGTGCCAAACTCCTTCAAAAATGTTACACACTCTAATACAGTGTATATGACAAGCCTGAAGTATTGAAAAGAAGCCATTTGAATTATCTGAGCAGAAAAAAAAGGAATCTGGAAATTACCTAATAACTGAAACATACTATTCACATTTTCTGGAATCTCATAATGCTGAGAGGATGCTCTGCAGGTCCTGAGTTTACACTAATTTGCAAGCTTTTGAACAAGTGTAACAATGTCAAAGAATAGGTATTATTTTGGGGATGTATCACTAATGAAATAGGATTTTAACAGAAGAAAAAGAATTTTAACCTTAATTTTGTTACTTTTGTGTTTCGATTCCTATGGCAACATTAATATTTAGCCTGATGTTCAGATTCACTTAGAGATAATAGTAAGAAACAAGGTCATAGTGTATCTCTGTTCTGCACCCTAAGGCTACCAAGCATGGAATGAGCGAAACAAAGCATACTAACTCCTTTAGAACATGTCCGTAAAGAAATGCGACAGTTCATATCAGCCAGTGTGTTTCTGCTAATGGCTTTTAGATTTTAACTCTAGGAAGCTTTAGTCAGCGTGTTTTCTGTGGAAAAACCACATCTTTATGACTTTCTGCTCATCCTTTCCTGATGGTGCACCACTTACCACCAGGGTTGTTGCTTGAGATTTACTCTTTAAAGTTGACTATTACAGTGTCAACTAGGACTCGAAGTAACTTGATCTTAACTGTTACTACCACTTCCTCTCCCACAGTCTGTAGTATCTCTTCCCTCCATGTTCCTTTTTCCTTGTCAAGAAAAACTACTCCATATGGTAACAGAGCCAGTATTGTTTTAGTCATTAAGGTGGCTTCACAAAGCAATGGACATCAAAATATTCCAGTTAACACTCTAAATCCTGTATGTTACTGTAATGGGCTATGCAGTAGCTATGCACACTCCTATCCTCCTTTTGCTAACAAACTCCTTTTCTTTTTAGGAACTGCAGCCTCAACTCTCTGGGTCCCCTCTAGAGCTTGATAAACAGGCCCACCCCCCAGAATAGTGGTAAAATATTAAATCAGCCTGGGTAATGAAATGACTCCTTAGTTCTATGATCCATTACATATTTTTTCTTTTTTATTTTATTTTATTTTAATTTTTTATTGCATTTTAGGTTTTGGGGTACATGTGAAGAACATGCAAGATTATTGCATAGGTACACACATGGCAGTGTGACTTGCTGCCTTCCTCCCCATCACCAATATCTGGCATTTCTCCCCATACTCTCTCCCCCCAACTCCCCACCCCACTGCTGTCCCTCCTCTATTTCCCCCCTACAGACCCCAGTGTGTGATGCTTGCCTCCCTGTGTCCATGTGTTCTTATTGTTCAACACCCGCCTATGAACGAGAACATGCGGTGTTTGGTTTTCTGTTCTTGTGTCAGTTTGCTGAGAATGATCGTTTCCAGTTTCATCCATGTCCCTACAAAGGACATGAACTCATCGTTTATGATGGCTGCATAATATTCCATGGGGTATATGTGCCATATTTTCCCTGTCCAGTCTATCATTGATGGGCATTTGGGTTGGTTCCAGGTCTTTGCTATTGTAAACTGTGCTGCAATGAACATTCGTGTGCATGTGTCCTTATAGTAGAACGATTTATAATCCTTTGGACATATAGCCAGTAATGGAATTGCTGGGTCAAATGGAATTTCTATTTCTAGGTCCTTGAGGAATTGCCACACTGTCTTCCACAATTGTTGAACTAATTTACACTCTCACCAACAGTGTAAAAGCGTTCCTATCCAGGAGCTGGTTTTTCGAAAAGATCAAAAAAATAGACAGACCGCTAGCCAGACTAATAAAAAAGAAAAGAGAGAATAATCAAATAGATGCAATAAAAAACGATAAAGGGAATATCACCACAGATTCCACAGAAATACAAACCATCATCAGAGATTATTATAAACAACTCTATGCACATAAACTAGTAAACCTGGAAGAAATGGATAAATTCCTGGATACTTGCGTCCTCCCAAGCCTAAACCAGGAAGAAGTGGAAACCTTGAACAGACCAGTAACAAGGTCTGAAGTTGAGCCAGCAATTAAGAGCCTACCACCCAAAAAAAACCCAGGTCCAGATGGGTTCACAGCCAAATTCTACCAGACATACAAGGAGGAGCTGGTACCATTCCTTCTGAAACTATTCCAAACAATCCAGAAAGAGGGAATCCTTCCCAAATCATGTTATGGGACGAACATCATCCTGATACCAAAACCCAGCAGAGACTCAGCAAGAAAAGAAAACTTCAGGCCAATATCCATGATGAACATAGATGCAAAAATCTTCAATAAAATACTGGCAAACCAACGGCAACAGCACATCAAAAAGCTTATCCACCATGATCAAGTAGGATTCATCCCGGGGATGCAAGGCTGGTTCAACATACGCAAATCTATAAATATAATCCACCACATAAACAGAACCAAGGACAAAAACCACTTGATTATCTCAATAGATGCAGAGAAGGCCTCTAACAAAATTCAACAGCCCTTTATGCTAAAAACCCTCAATAAACTAGGTATTAACGGAACGTATCTCAAAACATATTTTTTTTTCTTAAGCTAGTTTATTTAGGTATCTGTCACTTGTAAATGAGTAGTAAGAGAATTAAAATTACTGGAGTCACTGAGATTATTAAACCATACATCCTGGGTTGACAATCTTCAACATCCAATCTAAACATGGAAATCAACTTAAATTTCAAGGACATGAAATCTACTACACGAAAAGGCTGCACTTCTCTACCTCCATCTCTTGCATAAATCCTCATATTCTCCCTGTTATCATGGCACAGCAAGTTTTAGGTTTTGTTTTGTTGTTTTGATTGCCACTTTTGAGATATTAGTGGACATTGCACTGAAACTGCAAGTCTGATAATAAAGTCACTCTTACTGGTTAGTAGCAGCCTTCATAATATGATTTCAGGTACTGAGAGTCCCCACGTATTAGCTCAATCCCAGGCACCAAAGAAACTAGTTATTTTAACTAAAGATCTCCTTTCTGAATGTTAAGTAGCATTTTCTAAAGGCTTTATTTTTTAATGTAAATTCTATAACTACAGGTAAAATCAAGGCTTTAAAAATAATCTTTGTTTTTGGAGCAGTTTAAAACTTACAGAAATATTGAACTGAAGGTACAGAGATTTCTTATTTATCCCTTACTCCAACACACCCATAGCCTCCCCCATTATCAACATCCTCCACCAGAGTGATGCATTTCTTACAACTGATGAACCTATGTTGACACATCCCTATTACCCGTAGTCCATAGTTCATATTAGGTTTCACTCTTGCTGTTGAGTTGGACATGAGCTGAGTTGCTATGAGTTTGGACAAATGTATAATGGCAAATAGCCATCATTATAGTATCACACAAAGTAGTATCACTGCCTTAAAATTCTTCTGTGTTCTACTTACTCGTCTTTCTCTCTTTACTAACACCTGCTAACCACCGAAGATTTTACTGTCTCCATGGTTTTACCCTTCTTAGAACATTATATAGTTGGACTCATACAATGTATAGCATTTTCATATTGGCTTCTTTTACCTAATAGTATGTATTTAAGTTCCCTACATATCTCCTCATGGCTTGATAGCTCATTTGTTTTTTAGTAGGGAATAATGTGCCATTGTCTGGATGTATGGCAGTTTACCCACTCACCTACTGAAAGACATTTTTATTACTTCCAAGTTTTAAGAATTATGAATAAAGCTGCTATTAACATCTGTGTGCATGTTTTTGTGTGGACATGATTTCAGCACCTTTGAGAAAACACCAAGGAGCTTGATTGTGGGATCGTGTCATAAGAATGTGTTTTGTAAGAAATTGGCTGTGCCATTTTGCATTCCAACAGCATTTGGTGTTGTCAGTGTTCTGGATTTTGGCCATTCTAATAGGTGTGTAGAAGACTATTGTTGTTGTTTTTTTTCCTCCTAGGATTTGTTATTGATTTTGTTTATCAAGTTGCTTTATGATACAGTAGAGACTATAATAGCTTTACAGAGATAGAATTGCCAATCGGAAAGCTAACAAATCTACAAATGTACTTTGGTATTTCACAACTTTGCCTCCAGCTTATTTCCAGGACAAGCCTACTGTATAAATGGTGTAATCTAGGAGGTTTAAAGTATGGGTCACATTCCAGAATTTTCCAGTGTAATTCAGAGTTCCCTAGGTTTATAACTTTTTAAATACAAAAATTCCTAAAAGATCTCTACCGAGATCTGAAATACTGGAAAGATCCTTTCAGGCCATGAGGTGAGTATAGATGCATAACTACAAAAGAGCTTAGAAATGAAGTACACAAATCTGGTAGCCTGGAAATTATCTTGGAGCAGTTGATTTGTCTCACTCAATGAGTAAAAGTTAGTAAAATGTAGTTGTCATAGGGTTATTTTGGCATTTACCGAAATGGAAATGTAATGAAGAGACTTGTAATCCATTATACAGGTCTATAAATTATTTTTCCTTATTTCTCAAATAAAACAAGAAAAAACCATTTGTGAAATACCTAATCAATATGAAGTCAGATGCTTTTTATATCTGTGATTTGTCATCTTGGAAAATAGTAATAAGAATTAGTAAGCTTATGTGAATTAATGAGGGAATTAGTTCCACATTTGATTTTTCTCTTTGAATAGTGATACTAGTTGGAAACTAAGGGATGTTAGCCTATGTGTAAATTAGCAATCACTTTGATTCCTATGAAGTTTTCATTAAACACGTATTTTAAAATTATAGCAATGTATTTTAATTCAGTATTTAAAAATAATCTTAATAAATAATCCAAGCAACTGTAATTTTTGTATCACTGAAGGTCAAAAGGAAGCCATAATTTTCAGATAATACTATATGACTAAATCAATTAAAATTATAAATTGATTTTCTAATGCAGGAAGGAAATCTTTAAGCTACTTCAAAATTAATATTTTATATAATAATATTGAAATATAATAAAATCTACTGATATTCCAGTATTATAGTCTCCTTAGAATTCAACAAAACAGTGCTTCAAAACAAAATTATATAAAAATATATTGGATCAAGCACTCAAATTAAAATAATATATAAATTATTTTAGTTAATGTTTCGTTGGATAATTTCAAATACTAAGAAATTCAGACATGGTTTTAGAGATGCTTTTAATATACTGTAAATATGCTTAGTCTTTAAGGATAATTATATGGGCACTCATTTACATGAAACCTTCCTGTTAATGGACAGAATTATATTCTTGAAATCCATACCTGCTCATGTTTTATTAAATCTAATAGGATCATTAAATATTAAAACCTCTTTCAGTAGAATATTGTCATATATACAACATTTCATGAATTAAGTTCCACACTTAAATATTCATCAATTGCCTTCATAAGAATCTGTAACCCTATTTAATTTCGTTCTTAGTTTATTTCTCCTGTTTTTAAATACCTTTGTTTTATTTTACCAAACTTTTATTTTATATTTTTGCTTTAAAAACTTGTAGGTGGAAGAACTACATGGATTGGGAAAGAAAATAATCACAATACCTGATATTTATGGAGTCCTTATCATGTGACAAGCAAGGTGCTAAGTTGAAAAAAAAATATTTCAGTTAATTCTCACGTTAACATTTTGAGGTTGATAATTCTATTAAATCCAACTTTACAATTGAGGAATGTAAGATCTATACACAAAACCTAATGCAATTTAGTGAGAAGCAGCTCAGGTTATTAAGAGTTTTAATTCTGACTAAAAATTTGGAAACATACAGCCAAAAAGGTAATCGGTTTTATAATATGCATTAGCTAAACAAGCACTTGTTTATAAATACATGAACATAAATACTACCAAAAAGCACAAGCAGAAGAATATATTCTCCTAAAATGCAGAACACAACTTTAAATGACCTAACCATTACCAATAGAGATAGTTTGCTCATTACAAATGCACAAAAAGCAGTTATTAAACAATTTACAGAATATATTTTAATTGCTATTGTTAATGACTTATCTGTTTCAATACGTACATAATGTTAAATGTTAACCCGATAAATCTGGTGGGAAACTAATGCAGATTTAAGGTCAACTATAATGAAACGTTTCCCAAAAGGCAGGAAGTGAAGCAAAATCTAGGTTAAAAAGTCTATAAATTTTTGTTTTGAATTTTTAAGTATGAAGGATTTTAAGAAATCTTCTGCCATTTAACACAAAGATAACTCAAGTTTAAAGCCCCCAACTACTTCAGATGTGGTACAATCATCCACTTCTTTTTCAGATAAAAAAATCTCTCAGCAAAACAGGTAATAGGTTTCCAAACTTGCAGAAAGCAAAGACAGAAATGGAATTCCAGATCAGTCATGTATGGCACCTTAACTTGGTACTGTTCTGTCTTTACTTTGTCTCTTATTCCCATATATTCCCCAAAATATATTATTATATATAGAATATAGCAGGTATTCAAAAAATATTTTCTTTTTCTTTTCTTTCTTTTTTTTGACATGGAGTCTCGCTGTGTCACCCAGGCTGGAGTGCAGTGGCAGGATCTCGGCTCACTGCAATTTCTGCCCCCTGAGTTCTAATGATTCTCCTGCCTCAGCCTCCTAAGTAGCTGGGATCGCAGATGCATGCCACCACGCCCAGCTAACTTTTGTATTTTTAGTAGAGACAGGGTTTCACCATGTTGGTGAAACCTCAAGGTTAGGAGTTTCAAACTCCTAACCTTGTGATCTGCCCGCCTTGGCCTCCCAAAGTGCTGGGATTACAGGCGTGAGCAGCTGCACCTTGTCCTCAAAACACATTTTCTCAATTAATAATATTTTAAAATAAAAAATGTTAGTGGTACAACAATTTACGCACATTACAGCTCAGGACAGCAGAAGGATAAATTAGCTGTATCTTTTATTTAAGTGAAGAAACAGTTTATAGGTAATACAGGATTTCAAGATTGCATTTAAGAAAATATGGAAGAGCATTGATGAGTTGAAGACAGGAAAAACAAAATGTTCAAAGCACACTAACATACTGAATGATAGGAACCAGATGATCAAACTAATTCAAATAAACATAAGTTTTACAAAAAACAATAGGTCAATAAATAGGATGAAAGATAAAAGAAAAAAAAGTAGGTGGCCAATGAGGGTTTCAAACCCAAGGAGCTCAAGACAAGCTGTATAATAAGTATAATTATATTGTGTGATCCTAAGAATGTACTCAAAGTTAAAGGAGAGCTAAAGCTATTGAGAGTTCAGTTTATTGATGACAACAGATATTTACAGAAATTTTGCTATCTTCTAGGTTTCATGAATGGAACAATAAATAAAACAGCTAAGAAACCTGCTACTCAATGAGCCTATAAAGACAGAAGCATTTCAAAACTAGAAAGTTACAAAAATAACACATGTTTGCATTGGCTAGAACTTGGCCTAAGGCCAAAGTCAAAGAAGATACTGTAAAGGAAAAGGAAATAGAAGTAGGAAAAATGTGCACCATGGAAGCTAGTGCCAAAGCAAAAGGATCCTAAGATCTGGTATCTAACAAAAATGTCCTTTAGGAGAAGGAAATCCTCCTCTCTCTTTGTTTCCCAGACACTCCAAAACAGGCAGGGTGAACGTGAAAAAGCAGCATGCAATCTGGCTCTGGCTGGATGGTGGTCAAAAAGTGGATGGGGAGCAAGAATACTGCTAAAGCAAGTTAGATGTTCTCATTTTGTTTTGTTTTGTTTTGTTTTCTACACATCTGTGGCCACAGGTCCAAATCAGGACCTTCCCTAGAGGTAATTCTCATCCTTCCACCCCCATATATAAGGGCTGTGTTCAGTGAGTTTACGACAGCATGCACACCCCTGCAGAGGGAGAACCGGGATCATTTATCGTTATCAGTTCCACCAATCAGGAAAACAGATGCATCACAGAACAGTTGCGGTACGTTAGTAGATGGCAAGGCATTGCATGGTCTGAAAAGTTGGGGAGGCAGCTGGGCTAGGCATAAACAAATATGAGTTGCTGACTGCTTGGAAAGTTCTATATACACCATAGCTTTTAATAAACACACATTAATAATCACAGTTATTACTACTGTGATTGCAGAATCAACACAATTGGGCCAGATTAGCTAGTTTTAACTCAGTTTGCTCCACTGACTAAAGGCCTATCAAATTTGAGTAGATTATGTAGCTGCAGAATAAGAATAAAATGAAAAACTAACTTCCAGAAGGTCTATCATCTGCTGGGCAAGACATCCATGTTACTAACAAGAAGACTATGTTGAGGTATACTGAGAGCCCCATGGAAAAGGAATTCAGGGTGTCATAGAAAATTTTTTGAGAGAGAATTGGAGCTGAACTTTAGTTCTTCACAGCTAATAAGAAAAGTCCTTTATACTCAGCAATTTGTCTTGCATTGCGCAACAAAAGGAAGACTAGCAGTTGAAAATGGCATTTGGCTGAAAGAGTTCCTTGTGTAGTGTCTCCCAACTTCTTGGAAAATACTAACAGAAGACACTACCAAAAAGAGGGCATCTGGCGAGTCAGCCAGGCTTCAGATACCCATAGCTACAATCTGGGAAGATTGCTCTGCTCCCTAACACATTCCATTGAACTGGACTGCAAATGCAGTTAGTGTTCAAACTCATTTCTTGAAGTGGGTATCCTTCTTAAAGTGGGTAGGAAGTTTTTTATCTTTCCCCGAATATCTGCTCTTTAACTTAAAAATGCAAGGTCCATTTTTAACAATCAGAAGCAAGCTGCTACTCTTTAGATGTACTCATTGCAATACATTCTTTTTATATTCATTTGAGAATTTCATTCCCCATAATAGTAGCGGGAGATAGAGTGAGGTAACTGCTCTCCATTCAGAAAGACATAACCCCCATAAATTAAATTCTCTGGGCAGGTACACAAAAGTATCAATCACTAAATCAATGGCAAGAGGATAAATAAAAAATTCTAATTATTCAGGAAGTCGAGTCACAAATGCCTGAACATATTTAATGTCTTGCAGAAAAACATTAATATCAAGTAAAAAAGTTAAAACCAAGTTCACTTAAAATGCAGTAACTATTGTTGCTTGATAAGTTATTTATTAGCCTTCATTTCAATCTAGTGCTTTCCTAAGTATCCATGTTAAACGTCTTGATGACTTTTTACTTAGTGTAGCCTTCTCTGAAATTAGGCAACGGTAGTTGTCTGATGAAGTTCATTCAGAGGCTTTCAGAAATGCTTACTCAGCAGCAACTGGCTATGGCAAAGGAGAGCTGTATCACACTAATGGGGTCAGCTAAGCCATGGGCCACTTTCAAAATATGAAATCATAGTCTGAATTTAAAGTGGTCAATATGAGCAAGATCTTTTCTTCGGTTAGATTAGAATCTTTTAATTGCATTGAAGGTACTTCACTTACTGATGCATTAACTGAAGTACATTCAGTTTAGACCCACTAGCAATTATCAGGTCAGCAATTCTACTAAAATAACTGCTTTTATTAAAGAGCAAAAAGTATTACAGAAAAGTTCGCTTTTATTAACATTGTAGATCATTTCCTATACATCTGGAATAGTGAAGAACATATCAAAATATTTTAAACTTAGTATGTGTAATCATTTAGCATCAAAGAAGCAAACATCAATGAATGTACATTTTTCTTGTTCTCTCAATTATTATTAATGAGCCATGATTAAATATTAATCTCTAGAGTGATTCGAATCTCTCTGACAAAGTACAAACCAAAATTTTGTATATTACCTCTATTAGCTTAACCTAATAAAAGTTTATTTCAAAAATCCTTGTGATATTACCTGAATATTACTATAACTAAAAGTTGTATTTGTTAAAACTTTGTAATATTACTTAGCTTTGATGAACCACAGTTTGATTCAGAATTCATAAGTCTGATTGGAATTAAAATATCTGCTGTCCAGAGTGCCCATAACTTTTTGAATAACAACTTCAAATACTGAATTTATATAATATAGTTCCTAAGGTTATAAAAATATATTATTGGCAATATATTAACATATAGAACTATATGCATACACATAGCCCTGTAAAAATTCACACCTTGGGCTTCACTTAAGTACCAGGGTCATATAATTACATCAAAACTAATTATATTTAGAACAGTAACTCTTGAGTCAAAAACATGAACCCACATACCAAAAATTAATTTGAATCTCTTTCCTTTGGTTTCTTTTACTGGCTTCTACAGAAAACTGGATTCACAATCTTATTATCTATTACATTTCAGTATTAGAAACACTATCTCATAAAGCTCTGGGTACCTAATATGGCTTATTTTCAAGGTTACTTGGAGTTACACTTGAAATCATTAGTACACTCATTTACCCATTAATGCTTGGCATGTGTAAAAGCTTAAAGTGATACAAAGATGTGTGTGCTTTTGAAAATGCTTCAAGTTGAATGGAAATAGAACTCTCAGAGAGTGGGTGGAGTAGCTAGCAGTAAGTGGCCAGCTTGGGGGTTCAGAAAGAGAATGTCTTCTGCATCAAGCTAAATGGTTTGTTCTTTAATTAGTATTGAAAAGAGTGATCCTGTAGAGAGCTTTTCATAGTAGGGAAAAGTAACCTGACCTTTTTTTTTTCTCTTTTTTTAAGGAATATAAAGCTGGAGACTGTGGAGGGTGAGAGGCAGTGGGGACTAGTTGTTGAAAGAGAGACTGTATCAGTAGTAAAGATGAAAGATCCCAATGATTCAAACAAGGTTATGGCAATGGAGGTGAAAAGAAAATGCCACATAGATATTGTGAATTAAGTTAACATGGGAGGTAAGGGAGATGGAGGGGTTAAGGACAGCCTCAAGTGTTTTTTTTTTTTTTTTAGCTTAATGTTGAGGTGGCTATGAGGGCATTAGCTGAGCTAGGGAATTGCAAAGATGCAGAAGGCCTGGAGAGAGGCAGCTGACTGGAAATGATAACGAGTTCAGTCTTTGGACATGTTACACTTTTGTCTGCCTACAGATCTTTTGGTGAAGAAATATGGGAGGCAGTTCAAAATAAGGGGCTGCAACATGGGAAACAGCTCAGGCCTAGATATCTAGATATATTAATTAGCACTAACCCTCTTGCTCTCGTTTGTGTCTTTTAAGAGTATTTATACATATGTATATATTCACATATATGTATGTTACGTGGATTTTTAACACATTTATTTATTTTTTAACCTGCATTCTTAACATCAAATTATAAAAATAATTCAAGAAAATGACTGTAAAAGGCAAGCATAATGCACAATTAGGTAAGAGATGGAAAAGCTCAAAAAGATTTGCAGAACTCAGTGATCTCGTGTAGCAGATACCAGATGAGAGGTTGCTTGAGATATTGGGAAAAGTTAAATTATTTTTAGCATTTTCTGCAAGAGAAGGCATAATATATTATACAAAGGTTTCTATTTAAGTGATAAAAAATTTTCTAGTTGCCTGTAAATCTTACATGCGTCACAAATCATTTCCCCAAGATGCTGGATACCTTACCTTGCTCTTGGGTCAAAGGTTAACTAATGTAATGATTACATTCCTGAGTAAAATATTGGATAAAACCTATATTGTTTTAATATGTCTGAGTGAGCTGATTTCTCAGGTTCTAACATCCCATGTATTAGACTGTAGCCTAGGCATGGGAGACAAAGATTTCTGCAATAGAGGAACTCACTGTTTCCATCTCCTGAGAATATGTGATTTAGTCTGTTCTCAGGAAAAAATAATAAATATATATAATTCCTTTTTGAAAGACCCTTCAGAATAAATACAAGTAAAATAAATTCTCAATGTTAATTAGTAGCAGGTGGTGGTTAATCACAATGAATAAACCATTTGTGAAAATAGAAAGTCTCAAAGTAATTTACAATACTAGGCATCTTTATTGTAAAATAATTTCTTGAAGTTGATAATTTGCCCCTATATATCATGCTTGCTGAATGTTTTGATATTCAGATAACATATTTTTCCAGTTTATCATCATGCAGCTAAATATATTATTTAAAGCCCCACTTGTGTTGCATATTGAAATTTCAAGAATGAAAAATAAAAATTGTAATGCAATGCAAAGGCTAATGTTTGACAGAAAACTCTTCTGGCTGCCATGTCTGAGTTGACAAGTTAAAAGGGAAAATAATATGGATTAAATGCCTTTACATCCTAGCAGGTGTCTAGTCATCAATAATATTCACTGAAGGCCATTGTGTGTAGAGCTCTTCTCTTCCTTCCCTAATTCCCCACTTGGCTCCAGGCAGAAATAAAGGGAGGTAGACAATGACTTCTGACACTTCTAAGAATTTTGAACAGAAAAAAGCTTTCCCTGCAATATGCAGGTATTATTTCATCAGCACTTTCTTAAAATATACCCATGGGATTTATCACAAAATTAATTTATTAAAAATTGGCTTTGGAATTCTAGGCATAATAGTCAAATTCCAAACTACTATACAGGAATAATAAAATCTGTACTTTCAATGAAAAAAAAAGATATAGACAAGAAATCTCCAGGAGAAGAAAACAAACTGATTTTACTGGGATTTATTTTTAGCATAACACTTACAGATTAGAAGCTGTGATGCACAAAATATTTCATGGAAAAATAAAAACTGATGATAAAAACTTTATATGTGTTTTTAATTATCTTTCAGTTAGAGTACAAAAATGATACATTCTAAAATAAAAGATCAAGTCTTTACTATTCAAATAGGATGTATGAAAATATAACTATGTCATTTTAAATAGGGTGCCATGAATGGCCTGTTTAACTAAAGTTACAACATTTAAAAATGTATATTCTTGGCCAGGTGTAGTGGCTCACAGTAAGCTTGTAATCCCAGCACTTTGGGAATCCAAGACAGCCAGATCACGTGATAAGGAGATCCAGACTATCCTGACTAACACGCTGAAACCCTCCTCTGCTAAAAATACAAAAAATTAGCCGGGTGTGGTGGCAGGCACCTATAGTCCCAGATACATGGGAGGCTGAGGCAGGAGAATTGCTTGAACCCAGGAGGCGGAGGTTGCAGTGAGCTGAGATTGCACCACTGAACTCCAGCCTGGGTGACAGAGCGAGACTGTGTCTCAAAAACACTAAAAATTAGAGTTTATTTTATGTCTACATCTAGAAACACAAATGAATATTAAATTTACTAAAAAAAACTTGACCATATACATATTCTATGAAATTGAAAATATGAATCCTGAATATATATATATATTTTCTTTGTAGTTTTCAATCTATATGTCAAAATACTAAATTTCCATTTCACATTTTAGTGCTTGATACGCTTTTCATGCTAAGTAATCTATTTTATTGTTAGCAAAGTAATTTTGTATTGTCTGTTAAGATATTAGTTCCATATCTCTAGACTAGTACTGCTTATAAAATTCCAGCTCAAATTTTAAAGAAAATTGTGTGTGTATATTAATAATAAAAACTAAAAATGCAATCAGTTTACCTCCTTGGTAGGAATACTGATCTTAGATTTTTAGACTTATATCCAGATATTTAGTTCATCTTGGTATAGACTATCTGCATAAATCCTATCTGCATAAATCATAAAAATTTTTACCTGTTTAAAGTGCTATTTTTAATTTACAGGCTTATATTTATTTTGAAATACTAAAAATTGGAGTCCATTTTATGTTGACATCTAGAAACACAAATGAATATTTAATTTACTAAAAAAAAACTTGACTATATACAAATTCTATCACCTTGAAAAGATGAATCCAAAAAGAATTATTTTCTCAATGAAAAAGTGTCCTTCTAATATGACATCAGAAGGACAAACAAATCCACCCTATTCAAAAGTCATGTAAGGGGAAAGATATCAAATCTTGGTATTTCCAATGTATGCATAGCTTCTCAGCTCAAAGAACAAGGCTGGCAATTTTAAATTTTGATTAGATTATTTTAAAAACACAGTTTAAAAGTTGTTAATTTTCTGTGGACCTCACTTAAAACGAATGTGAAGACAATATAAGCAGGGTTTCTCTTGCTGTCTAAAATAATGTCTTTCACTAAAATGTAATTATACTTGAAAGCAGAAAAGCAACAGAATATAATCACCCCATAGACTTTGGCAACAGTTTCTACTTGTGTGGCACAATTTTTGGCTATGATGTTGATATTTGATTGCACTTAGTTTCTGAAATCCATTTATAACAAAATAAGATGACTCTTTCCAGGAATATATTTAATATTTCCAACAAAGAGAAAGACTCTTTGCAGTATGTTCTGATTTACTTTTAAAGAAGAAAACACAGAAGGGAGGGAAGGAGGAAGAAAGGAAAGAAGAGAGGGACCGAGGGGCAGGAGGGGGAAATGAAAGAAAGATAAGGAAGGAAAAGGTAGAAGCTGTTTACACTCAAATACAGAAGTGTTCTTCAGGTTGCCTTTACAGCTACAGGAAATCCAAAATTCAGTAATGTAGCTTTAACATAAATTGCTTTTAAAGATTTTATGGCCACTTTTCTCTCAATACTTACGTATAGATTTATAACCAGTAATATACAATTTCAGATTCCTCCCTTTTCTGTCTTCTATGCCCCTCCTTTCTTTGGCACCCTAGACCAAACAAGCTTAGACTTTAAAATGAAAGACTATGTCATATCCTTTAAAAATGTTCTGTAATTATTAACAGGATTTTCTAATCTATCTCATTAGATTACCTTTATTTAAAAATTCCTATATTACTCATCAAGCATATTTTACAAAATACTACTGCGCATTGTGCATCCAAAATTCTGAGGATCTCATATAAATTTTGGATCTAACAAATTTTTATTTCCTCTCGCAGTATCTCTATAATTTATTGAGTTCCCATCGTTTTTAGACATGATACAAAGCATTTTACTATGTTAACTTATTAACCCTCACCGTATCCTTTACACTGGATATCACAATGTTCATTTCCGAGGTGAAATACCTTAAACTCAGAGAGGTAACATCACTTATTTGAAGATACACAGCAAGGGAAGAACACAGGTCATGTCTGTCAGATTTCAAAAACCACACCATCTTAGCTCTTTCTGTACCAGTAACCTGTGGTTATGTTCCTCCAATTGCAGGTAACAGCACAATAAAAATGCTAGGTCTTCTTATTATTATCTTGTCAGGAATTCAAAAAATGAGTAAGATAGAATCTGAGACTGAAAGATAACCTCACCACATTTTGAAAAGCAATCTTTCCAAAATGTGACTAAATAGTTTGAGAACCTGCACATGTTCAAAAGCTCTTTTATCTGTTAATATTTTGCTGTTCATAATAAACTACTCTGAGACGCATTAATAGGGTAAGTGAGGTGATCATCACCCTGAATTACATTTTTTAATTCTGTTCTTTTCATGGCAATTGTAAAATCCATAGACTTAGCAATGGGCGGGAAAAAAAAGAATGTTCTCTGCAGCTGCAGCTGACTTTCTGGCAGACTGGAAAGCAACTGTGTTGGCAGCTAAGCCAGGCATCTGGGGCTGTGGGTGAATTAGTCTGAGGACTGACCTTCTAGAACGCCTATAAACACTACGCATTTGCCTGGCTCCATAATGAAGAGAATTTAACTCTTTGTATGACTATGATCAGGGTTATTATGAAATCCACTCTAAATTAATCAATAAAACCTTTAATGACATATTTACAAAGGAAATAATAGGCGTTTGGCTTTCTTAACACAAATTCTATTTAATAAAAGTGAAATTTGGGATTAGTTACATGTGCAAACTTGTTTCAAGATTTGAATCTCACGATTTGAAGTCTTTCAGTTCTGTTACTTTATCTTGAACACAGCACACTTTTAATTATTCCAAGGAAAACTAAAAACTCAATCTAGTTTTTTAGACACCAAAAATCATTTCACCACTTTTAATTTTAAAGCCTAGGAATCCTTCCTGGAAATTATTTCTTAATAAAAATCTAAAATACTCTTGGAGTAATTGAAGAATATTATCTTTTTTTGAGTCTTTATGAATGAAAAAAAAGTTGTTTATGGCACTTAGTGTAAAATCATCTTCATTTATCAAAGTTTATTCATGGAATCATCTATTTCTCTCCCCCTT
Organism: Alouatta palliata; assembly: GCA_004027835.1. Classification (NCBI taxonomy): domain Eukaryota; kingdom Metazoa; phylum Chordata; class Mammalia; order Primates; family Atelidae; genus Alouatta; species Alouatta palliata. The sequence continues at coordinate 32,592 of PVKV010001424.1, forward strand.
AATGATGATAAGTTTTAATAATTTAAGATTTTTCTTAGAAGAACTGTTTTACAAAATTGAATATTTCTTCAAAGATACTTCTTCTAGTTACTTACGGCTCTACTTACAGAGAATACTGTGAAAAGACAGAAATGCAATGAAGTATGTACACAGGCACACACATTTTTTAAACAAATGGAATCATGTAACCATAAGATTTATTGATTTATATACTTAGATATCAATAAGTATGCCAATATATAAACACATACATTAATAAATACACACACATATATTTTTCCTCCCTTTTACAAGCAGCAAACACATATATGTTTAAAGCACATGAAAGAATCATGCATCAGTAGAATTTTACAAACACCACTAGTGATATATTTCATTAATTTGTAACACTTTGGTCGGATTAAAACTTTTTCATCTAACGACAAAGACATAATCATATTCTAACCTTTGCAAAGCATATCCATTTACTTAATTTTACCTGCTGAATTGGAGTCAGTCTTCAAGTTGAAAACAGACCTTGGAGATGATCCAAGCCTAACACCCTCTGAGTAACTGACCTCTAGAGAGATGAGCTGTTTCCCCGGGTGAGGGGAAAAGCCAATGGCACAGCCATAATCAGAACTTTAATTCTTGATGCCCTATCTTTTGTACCTTCCATTTACACAATGCTTCCTCTGAAATAAGATTTAAATAGGGTTGAAATGAGATCATGTTTAAATCTAAAGTGCCACAGAACTTATTTGAAACTTACATTCAATTTTCCTAAAACATATTTCTTATGTAGAATTTCCCCTATGGCCTATTATGATCTTTGGTTTTATTGTTTTCATATAATTCAGTTATAATCCCATGAATTTCAATTTCTGATATAAAGAACACACACACACACACATACACACACACACATACACACACACACATGCTGAACTCCTAGCAATGTTAAGCAATAAAACAGTAAATACATTTAGACTTAGAGAAGTCTTCTTACGGCATTTCTGCACGTAAATTCCTCTCCTCTATTTTCTCTTTTATTGTTTTAAATAAACAGTGGTATTGTGCTTTAAGTCTTATGCCATAAACACACAAACACAATTACAAATGTTTTTCAAGTAACAAATGATATATTGTCAAATATGGAAAATGATGTGTCTGAGAAAGGACTTAACTCTACTTAATCTTTACTAATATTAAGTAGGTACATTTTCAATACAGGTGTTAATTTGGTTTCTGTTCACTGTAGGAAGCTACTCAAAAGCTAAAGAATCTTATTTTTAAAATAACACGTGATAATTATATTTATTAATGCAACAAAAATGTATTGAACAACTGTGTGCCAGACAATATTTTGGAAGAGGAATATTAAAACAGTAAAAGACAACTCTGCATTCACTGAGCTTATCAATCAGCAGGGAAAAGACAGATAATATGCACAAGTTAACAAGAAAGCAATATGCATTTCCTGATAATGACACTAATATCTTAAATAATATCAAGTAAAGTACTTTAGAATATTAGCACATTTATATTAATTTCTTAATGCTTAGATGAACAAATACACCTTTATCATTTCTAAATATTTGCCACGAATCTCTAATTTATATATTTTGTATGTTTAGGTGAAAGGAAAAGACAAACTTTTTGCAGATGCCTTTATTTTGCTTCAAAAGTCTTTATTTTTAAACATTTGCATAAGGAATATGGCTCCTCCAAATGTCAAATTTTCCCCAAATTTAAAGATCTTAGATTAAAGCAACCAATGTTCTCTTTGAAACACCTACTGACTGACACATTGGGAATTAAATGTAGACGTTGCTTTTGGAAGTGTTTTTTCTGTTGACGTCAACATTGTATGAAAATAAATCAAGGATGAAATCATTGCTCTCTGTTATTAAGAACTATTCTGTTGTGGTATTTTTACAGTTTCATGTCTGAACCTATGTAGCCAATAATAATATGCTTTTGAAAATCTGACAGTTTTTAACTGCAAAGCTTTAATAAGAGGAGCCTCTGGATGCATCTACAAAACAAAGCATGTCCTAATTATTGCATCCCATCACCTCCATTCATATTAATGCCAACATAGAAAGAGTAAAGTACTAATTTAAAAAAAAATATTTCTTTGCACAAAGTCAACCAGAAAGTTCCCAGTTTATAAGTTGTATGTGAGAGTATATTAAGTTTGTGGTAAGATAGTTTTCCCAAAGGTTATTGTTTTATTTTTTGGTAATATGGTGGTTATCACTTAGACCTCCTCTTAATTGTGTTAGGCTTCTTCATTATCAGTGCTCTTCTAAGAAATCAGGTGCTGGACATGCTGCACCAAAGATCATCCTATGTTCTTATCTAGTTATATTCAAATCTCTTTCACCATGTGCAATTATGTCAGTACCCATTGGGTCCATCAATCCTTGATCTGCTGACATCAGCTATAACTCTCTATAAGCTCTTCTTTGGAGTTTCTGTTTTCTTTCAGTAAAACAAATACATACATACTTTTTTTTTTTTTTATACTTTTTATTGCATTTTAGGTTTGGGGGTACATGTGAAGAACGTGCAAGATTGTTACATAGGAACACACATGGCAGTGTGATTTGCTGCCTTCCTCCCCATCACCTATATCTGGTATTTCTCCCCATGCTATCCCTAACGGTGATAAAGATCTATAGCCCAGTTCTTTTATGCAGATGCCCCAGTCTAAACTCTTATACTTTTGACTTTCACTTTGTTTATGGAGGCCAGACATGAGCACAGAGGTCTAGCAGTGTCTTCACTTATATTTACTAGTTTAGAAGATGTTCATCTTGGAGATTATCTCTCTACATTGTAAGATGACATCCCGTGAAAACATTTTGAAATTCTGTATTGATTCTGTCTTCCACAGATAAAAGAGTTGGAAAATAACAGAAAACACAGGGTTTTCTATATAAAGTTGACTTGTCTATTAAGATAAAACTTAAAGTTTTCATGATCTAAGTAGCAGTAAGGTGGATTTATTATATCAGAAATAAAAAATATAAATTATCTTTCCCCACTCAAAATGAGAGGTATGCAGAATTACGATTCTACAAGGAGGTACTTGGTTAGAACTCTTAGAGTACTTCATTACTTTACATCCAGGTTTTCATTAGAAAATATAAAATATGCGCTTTGGAAACTGCATTACAAAATCATTAAGAAACATAATTTACAATTGTTTCTACAGAATACAGGATGATTATTGATGAAACTATTCCAATTCCTTGCAAGTTTTCTCTTATTTGCCTTCTCAAAATGTAAAGGTATCTGAAAGAAGCTACTATCATTACCAATAAAATTAACCACAGAGATACCAGTGTCCTAAACATATATGGAGAGTGAAATAACTTTGTTTATTGCTTACTTATTTTGGTGTAAATAACTGTTTTATTTTGGACTATCATATACCACCAAGATGATGGGAAGGCACAATTATCTTAATAACATCCTTAAACATGAAAAGATTAACAGACAGCCTAATTGAGGTCACTTTTCTTGAAAGGGAGGTAAATTAGGCAAACAAAATTTCCTTTCAAAAGAAAGTTTCTCTCTTCTATTTTTTTTAAAGACTTAATGCAATCCATAATATTTCAAATAACGGTTACAGACAAATGTTTTTTCTTGAGATTACTTATTTGCAGCATTTTATACTAAATCATCTTAAACTGTACAAAAATATTACTATTTTAACTTCTGACTCTAATAATAATCAAAGATTTGGCAGATAAAAAGCCAAGCACAAGGTTTTTTAAAAAACATAATAACAAACATCTGAACATATCAGAATGTAATGTATTATCTTAAATGTTACAGAAATGAGGTAAGTAATAAAGTGTGATATATCTTGCTGCTTAGGAAGATGGTTTTTATTTACTGTACAAAAATACGGTGGAAAACAAAGAAACAAAATCAATTTAAACATAGTTGGTTAATAAAAAATACTACTACTAGGAGATCAAAGCTGTACCTTACTTAATGCACTTACTGGATGAGAGTATTTAATGAAGAGAACAGCACCAAAGAAGCACTAAGACACAAAGCTGACAGAACAGCACCACCTAGTTCCCTTTATAAAAGTTTCCAAATATGTGTGCATCTCTGACTTTGGAAAACTGAATAAATTTCAAGATAAATCATTTAATATGAAACTATACTCTAGCCATTTATCACCTGCAACACAGCATTAACTTGAATTAAAGTTTCTTTTAAAACTGAAAGAAAGTAAAATTAAAGTTAATGGGTAAGGAAAGTTTTCCTGACTGTGCACTGTATTACCGTGTGTAATCCAAATAAGTAAGTCTCTAAGTAGAACTATTATAAATGCTAGTCCACCATTATTATGATTTCCCAAGTATATATAAAAAATTACAAAGGGCTAGCTTATCTATTGTAACATGTACATCATACATTCCAGGGATATCACTAGTAATAAATAGTAGTATTAAAAAATATCACACAATCTGTTAGAAATGTGATATTCCCATCTTGGAGTCATCAAAGTTAAATATTAAAGGAAATGAAATAATGACACTAAGAGTATTTGTAGCTGGTTCCTATGATGTGTTTCTCTCCAATGTTTTAAATAATTGTTTATAAAATTCATTTTATTTTTAAAGTTCTTAATTGGTGTCTCCATCTATTCTTCAGCTTTGTTGACCAGGTGGTTAATATTTCAACGATATCGAGCAGGAAGAAGGGTTTCAGGAACAACATTAAAATGACACTTTCAAAAAGCTAAACTATGTTAGTACAGGTTTTAACCAAGCAGGATGTATTGTAATATAAGCAAGGGAGGGAGTTTTAATATATATGACACAGTATAAGGAGCATTGTTTCTAGATAGGACACTTTAAAAATGTTTTCCCTGAGGCATCAGTAGCTCTTTAAATGAATGTTGCTGGTAACATCAGAATTGCTCAAGCAGAACTCCAGCTCTAAAAAACTAAATATTGTTGCTTGTTACATAGATCCTTCTCACAGACCTCTTCTCCCCTACATTCCCTCTGCTGACCTGGTCATCTACTGTTCTGGCCCACTGAGCCTTTACGAAATTAAATGAATCATCCTCTCAAACAAACCAGTTAGAATAGAACATGCTTGAATATTTCTTGTTCACTTGTCAGGTTCTTTCAAGTTGTATTAATAATAATAAAAAAAGAAACTGGCATCACACTGAGAATATTTTCAGGATAAACGGCTGGAGGAAATGAGAGCTCTTTAACCTTAAATTTAAAAAGCCCAGTGAGGTTTACACCATTGTTGTAAACCAGTGATTTCACATCCTCATTGATATATCCACATTCTGTTGCTGTTGAAAAGATATTACTATAAAAATAAAATTCCTAATATTAATTCAGAAAGGCATTACAGGTTGGGCCTAGGGGCTCACCCCTGAAATCCCAACACTTTGGGAGGCCCAGGTGGGCAGATTACATGAGGCCAGGAGCTCCAGACTAGCCTTGCCAACATGGGGAAACCCTGTCTCTGCTAAAAAATACGAAAATTAGCCAGCGTGATGCATGCCTGTAGTCCCAGCTACATGGGAAGCTGAGGCACGAGAATCACTTGAACCCAGAATGCAGAGGTTGCAGTGAGCCAAGATCATGCCACTGCACTCTAGTCTAGGGGACAGAGAAAGACTCTAACTCAAAAAAAAAAAAAAAAAATGGAAAGGCATTACATATTTTGTTTTGTTTATTATGTGGCCACCACTAGACTGTAAATTCCATAAGGGTAGAGAATGTTTCCATCTTGTTCATTTATATATCCAGCATTTTAAAACTCTGCCTTCAAATAGGTATTTGTTGAAAAATGAATCAATGAATGAAAAAGTTATGATTAAAAAAACCAAAGGCTATGAAGAATAAAATGACCACAGAAATTTTACAAGTACATTAAATACACAGAAATATATAATCAAACTCAAAATTGAAAAACCTAATCCAATCCACTTCCTAATAATAAAAATGACCAACAAGAAAACAGTTTCCTAATTTGCAAAGTTGATCTATGGATGTGATTTTGTGAGAAAAGTATGTATGGCTCAAAACTCAGGCTGATGACTACAAAATTACTTCATAAACTTCAGTGACAGAGAAAGAAAAGCCCTGAAATTTACAGAGGCATATATATCAAAATAAAAAATCTGTTTACATTTGTAAAAACCTTAAGCACTAAACAATGCATAGATGGATACAAAAAGTAAAATTTTAGTAAATGTTATTTTAAGATTATGCAGTTAATGTTACACTGCGTTATAAAACATCTTTAGGTGGAAAGGAAAAAGAAAAATGTCATTTCTGCAGTTTATAATCATCGATAAGTTTCTTCTACATCACCAAAGAATGGATGTGGTTCCAACCCTCAGTCTACAGCTGAAAAAATTAAGCTGCAACAAAAGTAACTTGCTCAAGGCCTGTGAGAGAGTGGCATGGCTTGCATGAGAACTTAGGTCTCTCACTTCCTACCATCACGTCTTACTGCTGCAAGGCACTTCCAAAATCAAAGTTTTAATTAGTTCATTGATAGCTCCTCCCTTTACAGAATAAAGAACTCTCACTACAAAATAGAAGGTCTACCCCATGCCAATCTCACTACCACTTCTACAAGAACCACAATTTGCCCATGTCTTCTGCTTGTGTTCTGCCCCATTCCTCTATTGCCAATCCACCTCTATACTCCATCATGTACTCTTATGTTGTCACAGCCCTCAGGGATAGTATGTTCCGCTTTGTTGATAGTCTATACTTGTACACTCAGTAAAATTGAGTAAAGCAAGACGAAGTTTAAGATAAATCTGACTTTAGTGATTTCCATCAGACCTCTAAAATACTATGCACTTCTTATCTCTCTAGTAATACTTCCATCATAGCATTGGAAATTTCATGGAGGGAAATGATATGGAGAAATGAAGCTACTAAATGGTAACACCATTAGTTTTACCTCATCCATAGAATTTGTATGTTAATAAAAAAGCAAACCAGTGAACATAAAACTATCCTCTATAACTTTCACTTGATTTTTAAAATATGTTTGTAAATGTTATTGAACATGTAACTTTTAAAATCTTTCCAGGAAATCTTACTGTAAAGTCAATACCTTTTCTACAATATCCTTTCTGTAAAATAAGCACTTTCAGTATGATATTCATTTGATATATATTATGAATATTGTGTTTAATTTGGTGTCTCTGGACAAGAACGTTAGTCTGAGATGGTTTAACATGTAAAGTATCAGGTAAAGGATTTTCTTTCTTATAACAAACTGAAATTCAATTTCTGAGTGAATCATTATGACTAAAAGTCTTGAGAAACAGGAAGGTATAATTTTTCTTCACATTTCCAGTTTCAGATACTATGTGGTTACACACAAAAAATTAAAATATGTCATATCTAATAATAGGTTTACAGGAACATCCTCAATATAATGAATAAATTCAGTAACATTAAATAATGCTTCATTGCAACAGTAAAATAGTCAACAAAAATTGCTTCCAACAAAAATTTCAACAAAAACTACCTTCCCTTTAATTCATTAATCTCTGGAAAGTTGATCAGCAGGGGCCAAACAGAAGCCACATTCAAGAAGAAGGTTTATTCTGCAGCTATAGAATCATACAGACATGTTTTAGCATATAGCAAGACTGGGTGCTAATAGAAACTATGAGAGAATATAATTCTTAATACCAGCTATATAAAGTGGCAAGAACCTTAATAAATTGAGCTAGTTTATCTTCATTTACAGAATATATATTTCTCTGTGAGGATGTTAGAGTAATTTTAGCACCTGGCATTCAGGTATATCTTAAGTTAGCCTAGTTAATAATATCTTTTCAAATGCTAAGAGTCACAAAACAGTCAAAAATCCAAAAGACATCAGGGAAATTGATTTTTAAAATATGAAGAAAAACTATATGACTTTTAAGAGAAGTCACGTTTCACTGGGACTTTTAGAAAAAGTATTCTTAAAACACTTTATGTGAAAATATAGTCACTACAAATTGTAGAGTCTTTTCTCCCTTGGTTTTGGGTTTCCAATAACTATATTTAAATTTTCTTTAAAAAGCATATAATATTTCCATCCTACCTCTGTCTTTCTAATGCAAAAAATCAAATTCAATCACAGCAAATATGTGTCATCAATTGCATAAGCATAAATAACTACTCATTAAAAACACTGATTATTTAGAATTTTTAGAATTTTTAAAGGGCCTTTTAGATAATACTGACAGAATCTCTTCCAGTTAACTGAGAAGAATGCATCCTGAATCTTTACTTCAGGGACTAATCAGAGATCCTCTACTCTGTAGCTTGGCAGTAAAAAAAGCAGGTCAGTCCACACATAATCTGGTGGATCAAGGTCAGCTTGTAATTCCTCTTTGTTTATACATTTATCCGGAAATGCCAGCTACTCAAAGTAGAACAACAAGGATAATGTGGCTTCACATTTAACCTAAGTCATCATTAGGAATATTTTTGAAGCTAGAGATAAAATCTTGAGAAAGCAGATAAAAGATAAGGGGTTAAAATACCCAAAGAAATCAGGAAGATTCAAACAAATGTTTACAGTGCATATTTGAATTGACTGCCCTGACTGAAAGCAATTAATTCATATTTTGTGAAGCACACCATTATTTAGAATTCTTTTTGTTTCCTGGGGTGCATTCTGTCTTCTTCCCATATATTACATACAAATGAAAAGTCACTGAAAATATTTATTCTATTTGGAATACTGTATTGGCATTTTGGCAGTTATAATGTAAATACTTAAATATTATCTGGATCCAATTAAAGAGTTGTGTCAAGATGAAATCTATTAGAAGAAAACTAATCAATCAGTGCAATGAAAACATTTTTTTTTTTTTAAGACACAGACCAGACATTGGATTAGGCACTCGAAATATACTGAAGCCTAAGACTTCAGCCCTGTACACTAGGGGCTTATAGTCCACTAGAGGAGACAGGCAGATAAACACATAACCTTCAAAACACTATAGCAATAATTTACAAAGGTTTTTATAGATCATAGAATAGACAAAATCAAATGCTCAGTTCTCTCATGAACTAAGAAGACATAAATGCTTAAAATAATCAATAGAGAGCAGATGGCATTCTTTTGTCTACTAAAACTAAAACTATACCTTCAAAAATTATGCTATTGTATAAAATAATCAAACAAAAAATGTCAAAACATATTTATTATATCAGCTTATAAAATGCTTCTTATTGCCATAAGCATAAATGAAAGAATAAAAGACACCAGTTGCAATTACAAATTAAACCACAATTTTCTTACTACATAAGACAGAGAAATACATGTAAGTCAAAGGGTATAATTAATATAAATGTATTCTCAAATTCATGTAATACAGGAAAATGTGATATTTTGTATGATAACACATACAAAACCAGTCAATTCTTGTAGGAATCTCTCCACAAATAAAATCTCTTTAAGAAAAAGATGTCTGCCTCTCTCTGTTGAGTTCAGTGTCTCTGTATACTCTCTATTCTTGCCAGTATTCAAATTGTATCCAAATAAAAACTCGAAAATAAAATGTCTCAAATTTGGCAATGCACTGACATTTGGCAGTCCATAAAGACTGCAGGCAATTAATACTGCCTAAATATCTATAGCCTCACATAAAAACCAGAAAAACTTCAAGATCCCACCATAGCAAAACATGTTAATGGGCTAGTTAAGGAATAGAGTATTGACTGAGGAACAATTTCTGATTCTTCTTTTTGTTTGGGAAAGTGAAAGGAACAATCTCTATTCAGGGTAGGGGATGCACATTTTCAGTCATTATTTCATTTCATTTCCAGAGCAGTATCTGTTATTTAGAAATAACAGACACTGTATTATGTATCACAATGGTGAATTTAATTCTGCCTTGGCAGGGTACTAGTAAGTGTAGAATGTGAGTAAATGCTTGCTATATTGGAGTCATAGATATATAATTGCCTTCAGAAACATCCTTCTCTGAATACCACCTACACATTAATACATGACTGTGAACTTACAGCCAGACCCCTGTTCTATTCCAACATGATCCCTGAAAAGGCTTTGAAATGAGGACACGTGCATAATTAAGGCACACTGAATATCACAGTACATGTAACAAACTAGAGTATTATGAATCCTTAGGGGAACCTCATAGAACTAATACATTTTCTAAAGAAAGCTGCACATGAGTAAAGGGAGACTAAAATGCTAATTAGATCCTCTCAGTGGAAGCTATAGAAAAGTTGATTCTTGAATCCTGAAGTTGGACACAGAATAGAACATTTGTATATAGAAAGGCTAGAGAGGGAATAAAAAGAACTTGACCTAAAAGCCCTTGAATGATTTACACAATTCATGAGAAAATAAATGAAGCAAAATAAAAATATAACAGTGGGAGAATTCGAAACCTCCTGAAAGGGTTAAGCATGAGAACTGATTTCGTATTAGACAGGGATTATGTAACAACAGAGGGAAATACTCAGCCTAGCATATGCTAATTTAGACGGCTTTGCCAGGCGTTTCTCTGTGTGTTTGGCTGGCTGACTCACATTCCTTTCCTCTTCTTTTTGCCATTTTTATTAAGACACTGTGGAATGGAGCTTTCAAAAAATGCAATAATAATAATAACAAAAACAATTCAACACACATCTTACACGTTTTATCGTTGCTAAAACACTGGGGTGTGCTCCTTGGGGGTTGAAAAGAAAAACAAATCTATACATATTCGGTACATATCCTTTAGCACAATTCCACTTCTTTATTCTGCATTCCCCATTAATTTATTTTAATGGATTTTTCAAGTTGGTAGCATGGGCAGGGAATGGGAGGGATATTATATTCCTGGAGAGTATAAAGGAAGCTGAGTTACTATTCAGACTTCTGTACATAAAATAGAGAGCAGTAAAGAAATGGCAATTAAATGAAAAGCATATTATATATTTTTCTTTGCTTTTAAATATAAATATTCTAATTTGTGATGCATTATCTCTCACTTAAACTTAAGCCTACAACTCCAGATCGAAAAATAGAGATGTATAAGGTATGAGAATGAACGGAACTTATGAATGTCATGGATATTTTCCCCTATGGGGGATATAGGACAAGCTAATGTAAAATATGAATTTATTAAGAAAATTAGGACATATTTCACATACTATAGATTTTAAGCCTTGATGTTTAAATAAGCATTATGAAAGGCACCTGCATTTTAAAATACAAACAATTGTAGCCTAAAAGCTAAAAATATATCTTTACAAGAACAAATTAATTGGCTTTATAAATTACAGCAAATCAATATAACAGCTATACACTTAGCAGTCGGCAGCACGTCCTTGTCAGGAAAGGTGCTTTCTCACTCTGTTCTCAAGGACAACTTTAGAAAAGCAGTGTATCCTTACTGTAAATTAACCATTCTAAAACATGTAAAATTTTTCGAAACTAAATTTGACTTTTAAAAGGACTTTGTTTTCTTATAATGTAAAATTATTTGCCCTATTTGATCACATTTAGCTTTGAGATTTTTTTTCCCTGAAATCAAATGTATGCTTATTTTAATTTTCTAAACAATCCCTAATGATGAGATTATCTAACCCTGGAATAACTCCTTAATTATGACTAGACAGGGACTTCCTCTTCAGCATTGAAATGGCTGAAAGATAATTTAAGTATTTAAGTGAAAATGATTTGCTGACTCAGAAAGTTATTCCCAAAGTTGAATAATGACTGTCTTAATATTTACTTCAAAGACCTCTAAAATATAATGTGAATAGTTAATGGCTCCCTCTCTCCATAGCAGATCTTACTAACTTAGCTCTGTATCTATTCAAGTAGTAATAAGTTCTTATCAGTTTCATAAGCACAAAAATAAATCCAGAATACTCAACCCTATTGTTATTCCATTAATTGCAAGACTTGTGTGTGTGCTTTAAGTGGAAAGCTTGTTAATCATTGTTGCAGCCCAAGAACATTTACTGAAAAAAAATTCCTAATCTTCATTAAAAGAGCAAAAGAACACAATGAGTAGAAACAAAACACATTCTTACCTTTTCTTCATTCTATTATACATTCCTGAAAGCCCAAAACTCTAAGTACAAAATTAATAAAGATGTTCTTCAGTTTTAAAAATAATGGCATACTTTAAGTGTTTATATATGTGCATATATATGTGACTGTGAAATATTTCCTTTCTCAATAATTACATCTCTGACTTTGACATTAATATTTAACTGATCCCTACTTAAGCAGAGTATTTAGTTCACTAATTATTAAATAGGCTACATACTTCTAAGATGAAATCAATTTCGTGTATGTTTAAGGAAATCCACTGAACACATTAACAGGACCAACTGGGCTCACTGCTTGAATAAAAATCAGCATGTATAACACGTTCAGTTTTTTTTTTGCTCTGTGGCAAATGGAATCAAAATATACAAAGCTACACTAGTTCCTTTTATCTGATAGGCTTTCATGGTATAACAACAGGTTTACAACTCTTACTTTTTTAGAGAACATATCAGATGACTTTGCCTATGTGATAAATAATATTGTTCAGATAGGAAATGTTCTCTACTGATGTGACATAACACAAATTATACTTAACACAAAATAAACTGAACACACACTGAACAGTTAACTCCTATTTTGTAAAGAAACGACTATATTCTCATAGTACAGGAAATGCTCTAATAAGAATGAGATTAAGGGACTAACTCCTTACTAAAGAAAGAACTGGATAACAGAATGTTTCCCAGCTCAACAGTTATTAGGTTCAACACATGTAAAAAATAGCAAAGAAATCCTATTTTAATGTTGCTATTCATCTTCATTAATTTGACTGCTGTTCTTGATAGTTTAAAAGAAAATTAAATGTTCACCATTCATTGGATGAAAACGTTGATAGTTTTGGTAGGATTTATTTTTTAATCTCTAAACAAAATACATGGTCTCTCTTTTGCTTTGTCATAAGCTCATATGATTACAAATACTCTGGATCATTTCTGGTTATAAAAAGCTAAAGGATGTTTTATGTTCACTACAAGCTCTGAAAGACTTCCCATTTCACTCTCATGCCACATGACTGCTTTCCTGTGAGTTTGCCGCCTCTGCAGAGCACATTAGGCCTGAGATGCCATTTGCATCATCACACAGCAGGGGGCTTCAGCTGCCACAGCTCTAGGTTAATCCTCACCCACCTCTTTACACAAGGAATTTGCAGAAGATGCCTTTCTTGATACTACAGAATTGCACTCCAAAAATGCTTGACATTTTCAGATAAAATGTTGGCAATGAATGTGTCCTTTTAAATATTTTAGGTTAAATGAGTAAATTTAAATTATGTCCTTCATTTTCTATGAAAGTAGTTTATGATCTAATCGAATGTAAAGTATCTGGGGTTTTTAATCAAGGAAAAGAAAAAATGGGTAGGAAAAATGTTAAAAAAGTCTGATCAGATTGAATTCACTTAAAGATTTATAAAAGTATCTTATTTTTGTGATACTTTTTTTGGAAAATTTTAATAAGCCAATAAAGTTACAAAATGTCAAAATTAACTTTTATGTGACTTAACCAATTATGAGTACTTACGTATTATGAAAAAGAGAGATCATTTAACTCCATCAGAAGTAATTAGGACATACCTGTTATTCAATCCAACACAACTGTTTATGCGTCTACTAAAATGAGGATAAGAAAATTGCACAGATACATAAGGCGCAGGGCTTGCCCTCAGGAAACTTAAGTATAATAATTGTTGGGTGCTAGAACTGTTTTGAGAGAGTAAATCAGACAATATCTGCCAATTCAACAAAGGGCTCCTGACTTCAGTTTTTGAGTCTGCTTCCTTGGTTTGTGATTTTCCTTCTCTCTGCTTCCTCAATCTACTCAGCTAGCTGCTACAGAATGGGTGACTTAGCCAATGGATTTAATGAAGTCTAATAAGAAGAGGACTATTTCTCAATAAATATCATAGAGCGTATGTCAGCGAGATCAAATAAAACATCTATGTGACATTAGGTCTATATGCTACTATTAATGTACCTCCAAATCCTTCATAGTAAATAAGGTTTACTTGTCTCAACCACTGATATCCCACAGACTACGTAAAGAGAAAACTGATGTCATTTGGTGTTGATTCATGGCCACCTTCAAATGCATGCTTAGGATGTCTTCAACATTTTTGCACTTCCATTTTGCTCTTTAAGTGATTTAAGTCATTTTTTTATTTAAGAAAAATGACATTCTACCACTATTCAATTGTGTGACAAATAGTTTTCTAGTGTCTTATCTTCTAGTGAAGGACACAAGAACAGAACACTTCAGTTGGTATTTAACTTTGTTATATTATGTTCCTAGAGTTCTAATAGTTTCAGAAATGGGAAAAAGACAATAAACTAAGCTTCCACATCTTGATAGAAAACTAGTTTAGACACTCCTCATATTTGCAAAGAAGATCTTCTTAATTACCAATTGTCTGATGTTTGACCATTTAAGCCACAGTTGTTGGCATTTAAGTACACAGGCTCCAATTTTCAAAGTTTCTGTTAATCAAAAGAGGGAGTGAGCTAACTGTATTTCAAGAACTGCATTTGGCATAAGAAACGAGCTTGACAAGACTAAAAGGTACGAGTTGGACAGACATGCTTTTAGGAAGCACAGTTATTTCATTAAGTGTATATAAGTATAATATGTATTATAATGTGCTTTCTAAAATTGTAAGGTGAGGTTCATGACACATACTGAGGCAAGTAATATGTACATCCAATGAGATTTAATTTGAATATTTTTTTTACTAAATACAACAAATCATTTACCAGAATACCCCATGGGAAAAGAAGCCCCCCCACCCCGACACACACACACACACACACACACACACACACACACAAATCCCCAGTATCTGTGTTGGAGGTGTTTTTACATATGACTAATTCCAAAAAGTAAACACAGTTCTTAACAAAATCAGGTCTTGTATGCATGCATGCATGACTATTTCCTGTTATATTTTGCCCTTGTTTCTTTATTGCCCTTTCCAGAAGTGTTCCCTGTGCTGCCCAGGGCACTCTCTCCCTCTCTGCAGTGCCCCCTCAGGCATGGAAAGGGATAAGGTTTCAGCAAGGGTTAGCAATTGAAGTGGATCTGCTCTATTGCCAAGAGAGGACTTAGTTACAGGTGGCAAGCTTTTGCAATCCTTGCAAAGAAATTCATTTCTCTAATGTGTCCCTTGCCCTTACTCCAGATTTTCCTCTTTTTATGATGAGGGAAATTAAGAAAAGATGCATTGTAGCTTAACACTAAATCAAATTTTGCTATTTAAGTAGCCTGCATTACAAGCTATACTTTGGC
>PVKV010001424.1:48048-61060 GCA_004027835.1 Alouatta palliata
AAAAAAAAAAAAAAAAAAAAAAAAAAAAAAAAAAAAAAAAAAAAAAAAAAAAAAAAAAAAAAAAAAAAAAAAAAAAAACCTCATTTTATCATTGACTTCTCACCACCAGCTTATCACCCCACATACTAACAAACCAGAAAATTGATTTTGCTTCCCAGAAAAAAACATAAAGGTGACAATAAAAAAATACAGTCAGTTAAAACACAGAAACATGGAGAAGATACATTCCAATGAGTCTTCTTATCTTTAAATAATGTATACTGCAAGAAAGAGTATAGTCATATATGTGATAAATAAACTGATTAGTATTACTTAAGTGAATACCATCATACTGCTGATAAAGCTAAAAAAAGAAGCTATTGACTGACTATAGTATTTGCCTAGTCATAACTACTAGCAGGCAGGGCAGACTCCCTCTAGCCAAAATCAGTCGCTCACTAGTTCCCCTGCCACCCTTTTCTCCCTGCACATAGAAAGGAAAGACCTGCTAAGTATTTAATCTATGTCCAGGAAATAAAGCCTTCATTTTACAACCTAACCAAGTCCTAATAAAATGGTAGAGTGTGGGAGAAACATAAATCTGAACCCCAAAGCAATGTTTTCAGTCAAGCCTAAGACAAGGAAGGCATGAGCAATTCGTCTGAGCAAAAACTGACAATATCAACAAAGTATGATGTGTCTATGGAGCAGTGTTTGATGAATAAATGTGAGGCAGCCCGCACAGGAGAAGACAATCCTACGGTGCTTTGTGCCCCCTCCTCTTTTTTTTTTTTTTTTTTTTTTTTTTTTGTAATCCTCTTATCTCTTTTAGTGTATTCATATGACCTGATCTAAGATGCTCCTAAGTCCACAGACGTGGTTGGACTAGTGCTCTTTCCCTGGTTGCTGTATAGGACGCTTATTTATTTATTTATTGGACCTAATGCTGGTGTTGCTGCTAGTCGCAGTGGTGCATTTTCCCTGCTATACTCTCACCCCTTCCCCGCACCGCCCCCCACCCCAGTCTGCTGTGAAAAGCGGCACTGTCTTCATCATTGGTTTACATACTCAATAAAAGAGACCCATGCCCGAATGCTGCTGATGGAATCTCTCCGGGTAGAGAAAGAGTAAATCCTCCTCCAGGCTGAGAGAGAGGCACCAGCAAACAGTTATTTTGCACTGCACCGAATAGACAATTCACAGGGAAATGTTGAAGGAAGAGAGGAGGCGACCCCAAGTGCAGTCCATGGCCCACATGCTCTATAATAAATAATTTCGCAGCAGCCCAGCAGTGTGTGCATTGACTGGCCAGGGCCAGCACACACAGATTGGCAGGGAAAATACATCTGGCGGTGTCGAATTTTCATCGCAATCACCACATTAACTGATTTCCCCACATCACACTCCCCCAACACGGCGCACGCCGGCGCGCGCGCGCGCGCACACACACACACACACACACACACAGACACAGAGCACAGCTGAGAAATCCAAGTTACTGAGAGGTGAAGTAGGGTCTCCGGGAGATTGTCTCAGCGCGGATTAAAAACCTAAGTAGCGTGTCAGACACCCGAGTTACTTGTTTGAGGATGGAGGTGTGAACGGTGAGAAATGGGACCAGGAGGCGTAAGCAGGAAGAATGTGCTGTCTGCCTTCACGGAGATTCTGGCACACATGACATATCTGAAATTTATACTCAATGTAAAATACACAAAAGTACCACAAAAATATTCTATGAAATACCTCTATAAGGTCAGTTAGTTAATTCAGGAAAATTCTGCCCACCGCCTCTCGTTTCACATTCATAAATATGCATAAATAAAATTCGGTCCCCAGTCTATATCCCAGAGGAGGGCAGGAGAGAGGATGCATTCCAAGAACTTGCTGAAAGATGGTTCATTGACCTCATTTAAATCCTCCAAAGGCCCACTGGGTTTTGCACGCCAGTGAGTCTACGTGTGTCTTACTTTCAGATCCCTTTTACCCAGGGAAAAATTAATTTGATCAACTTATCTTTCCTGCAAATACGCAAATAATGACAGAAGGGTTAGAAGCAGGCAAAGAAAAAAAAAAAAAAAAAAAAAAAACCTAGTCACCTAGCTTTAACAACATTCTACCAACCATCATTTTCCATCCATCCTAGCTATATCTCACACTCAAGCCACATCCCTATACTATTCTCTTCAAAGCAACAATCTTCTGCCTTACAGCCCCTGCCCACCCAGCCCTAGCACGCCGCCGCCTCTGCCTCCTCCACCACCCAAAGTGTCCTCTCTCCATGCACTTCTATACTATGCATTGCCATTTATTTCATAATCAGCATCGTCCTCCCATTCCATACAGCCCCCCTCCCGCCCTCCTCCAAAAAAGAGGGTCTGGAGAAAAGTGAACCCAGATTCCCTCGCCACCTGGCATCCAAAACCAGTGATTTGCATAATAACAGCGTTTTGTGCGGTTTCCCTCCACTGCGGTCGCAGGGGTTCTTAAATTTCACGTGAAAGGATAATATTAATTACGGAAAGAAGCGGCAGAGAGAGGATGGAGAGGTAGGAAATCCAAGTGGAAATCTCTTAGCAGTAAAGTAACTGCTAGGGAGCATATATTTCTTTGGTTAAAAAAAAAAAAAGAAACGACACAGACTGAATAATAAAAAGTCGATGTGTTGATAAAGTGGGTTTGGGTCTTTTAAATTTTTTTTTTTCCTTTTCTCCCCTTTCCTAATTTCTTGGTTTATTCATTCATTCATTTTTTTCTTATTCTTTTTCTCTTTCTCTTTCTTTCTTTCTTTTTTATATCCCAGACAGGCTCCTGTCTCTTGCTAGGTGAATGACACGTCTCACAACACATTTCCCCCCCGGGGACGTTATCGCAATGCACACGGTGCTGCCGCTGCTGCTGTTCTCGACGTCTTGGTAGCTCGGTCCCAGGCTCTCACACACTTTTTAAAGACACACGGATGTGATGATGGTGGGAAGAGGGGGAAAAGAAAAGACGACCGGAAAAGAGGGAGGTTAGAGAGATGACAAGAGACGGAGAGGGTCGGTCAAGAGCGTGATGTGGGAGGTGGCTGGTGGGGGTTGTCGCGAGCGTGGAATGTTCAGAGAGGCACAAGTTGCCAGCCAAAAGGCGTGGGAGGCGGATGCTGGCGGGGATAGAGTGAGATGAAGGAAGCTCAGGTGAATGAAAAGGCGAAAGGTGCCGCGAAAGGGGCTGACTGCTGGGAAGGCAGGGCTGAGCCAGCGTTAGAAATTCGAGGGGCTGGTGCAAACTGCCACTGCCCCCTGCCGCACCGGAGAGTAGGGGGAGGGGGTGGAAATCGCTGGGGACAGGGGAACTGGGAGGGGAGAGTGGAAATATGGGGTGGAATGGGGAAGACGAGGAATGGGCGAGAAGTTGATGCTCCCCGCGGCGGGGCGGGGATTACCTTGTAGCAGGAGCCCGCAGACACTGTAGAAGCGGAGAACGGCGCTGCGTTTCCAAATCATGGTCCCTTCTCTAAAGGGCTGGGGAAGGAGCGAGGGGGCAGAGATGCTGGTGAGCGGGGCACGAGAGTGCAGGGCTCCGCTGGGTCCTCCTCCCGGCGCCCGCCGGACCCACCGTCCCCGACGCTGCGGTGTTCGAACCCGCGGACCCGGATCGGCGGCGGCAGAATCGGCAGCGGCGAAGCACCCGCAGAATGGGGTATCGGTGGGCGAAATAGTTTCTCCTCCTCCTCCTCCCGCTGGTGGTGCAGCCGTGACAGCCGGTCTGCCAGGCGGGGGTTCGGAGCTTGCCTTCCTCTCGGCGCGCACAGCAAGTCCCAGCGCCCGCCGGGGCTGCCCGAGCAGGTGGTGCAGGGATGCCGGGGTGTCGGAGAAGGTGCGGGCGAGGGCTGCAAGGAGTGGGCAGGTCACGGAGACGAAGGGCTGGGGCAGAGCGGGGGCAAGCAAGCAGCACCGCCGCTCGCGCCCGGGGTGTCTCCTGGTCCTGGGAGGGGAGATAGCAGCGGTGGAAGCAGCGCTAGTGGCGGTAGCAGCAGCGGCGGCGGCGGCGGCGGCTCCCGGATGCTCCGGCTGCGGCGGCGGCTGTGGCAGCGGCGGCAGCGGCGGCGGCGGCAGCGGCAGCGGCAGCTCTACGGAGCACCAGACACAAGGGCAAGCTCAGCGCGACGGTGGCCCCGCCCCCACCCTAGCCAGGGACAGACACCGCCCCCCGGCCAATGGAAACGCACCCGCCCACCAGGCCCGGCCAATGAGAGAAGGGGATGGGTGGAGACAAGCGCCGGGAAAAACAAACAGGCTTCTCAAGGACCCTTCGGGCAGGAAGAACTGAAGCCCCCATTCACTCACCCCGAGCGGATCTTACCTCCTTAGAGACGTCTCGCCCGAACTTGCAGGGGAGACAACCGCCTTCGTTAATCAGAGCCGAGCACTCAGGCAGGGTTCAGCCAATCGCCACCGCGAGGGGGCGGGGTTAGCCGTGTCTCCAGCAAGTTCTGGAATTCGTGGTGCCTGGGCCAGGTCCTGAGTGCGAGGTTCTTCTGCGCACTTGGACTCCTAAAGCAGATGGTGGCTGCACCTGCCCACTCACCAGCTGCAGTAGCAATCTCTGAGGCTTCCAGCAGCAAAAGGGAAAAATTGCAGAAGGCGTGGGAGAGGCTAAATATAGGGAGTGGAACACCTACCTACCTACAAGAACTTGTGTTGCAAAGAAGGAAAAAGAAGTGGAGAAAATAAATTTTGTTGTTATTGTTCAGAGTTTTTACTTGGTCTAGGTATGTATCTCAGTAGAGCTTGGTGGGTAGCAGTGCTGACGCTGACATCAGGCAGCTCTTGGTTCAAATAGCTTAGCTGTCACTTCTTGTTTCATAATATTTGATGATTTACTTGAAAGTTTAAATCTAAAGCCTCCTACACTGCAAAACGGGGATAATAGTACTTAACTGTGAGAGTTGTAAGGATTAAGTCAGAAAGCAATCATGTTAGGGTAAGTCCATGCAATGCGTACGTACTATATAAATGGTGACTCTAGCTGTTTAGTGGGATTTTTCTAATTCTGGATGACAGGAAATCTTAGGCAAGCCTCTTTAAAATGTTTTAACAATAGCCTTAGAAAGGGAGAGAAGCAGAAGTGCACTTTCTTTATGGACCCAACCAAAAGGGGTCATAGAAACTCAGAAGCTAGAAAGAACCACTTCTTTAAATCAACACCCTGAAATGTGTCCTTTAGAAGAGGAGATATAAATGAGCAAGACATAAATGAATCAGAAGTTGTGTTTCTAAACGAGCTTAATTCCCAGGGTTTTCCCTGTGACCAGTTTTTAATTGGACCAAATTAGCAGATGATGGACTGGTTCAGTAGTGTTAAATCAGTCACACCATAAATAAAGTCGGCTTTGTTTGAGAGACTACACAATAGAAACCTGCAAGTAAGAAGACAGAGGGAAAGATGAGAGGCAAGATCAATATTGATGCCCTTCACTCTTTCCCATTTGTGGCTTACTTTGCCACAACCTTTTGCAAATTCAACCCTTGACTTTTAGCTAATGACCCATTCATTTCTCTGCCCACCTTTCTCCCCAGGTTCTCAAAATTAAGGAACAAAATGTCCATAATAAAACTGCAAGCACATTCTTGAAGAAAGATGTGTGAATACCCTTGTTATTGTAGAAGATAGTTGCCTACTGTGAGTTTAGCTGTTAGGAAATTCAGTGAGTCCACAGATGCTGCTATCATTTAAACTATTGTGAGGATCAAAAGGTGAAATTCTAATCATTATTGACTCAAGCTTAAGTTTTGTGTCAGGGAGAATATAACAAATGGAAATGCCAAAGAAGTTAAGGTTTCTTTATTGAAATAGTAGTCAGAGTTTCAGGATTCTAGTGCACACCCCATTTCTAGCTGTATGACCTTGGGCATATATTCAACTTCCTCGACCCTCAGTGGCCTCAACTATACTATGAAGGAACTAGACTTAATTACTTATAAAGCTACATTGAGCAATAGAAAAAAAATCTTTAAGATTGTTATATTCAAGAAAATACCCCATTTGAGCATGAATATATCGGCATTTGTAATCAATACTCTGAAACAATGTCCTCTTATGAGTCTTGTTAATAACTGTGACAGCAATTTGGATTTGTAACCTTACACAATCTATAGCCTTGCTACTAAATATGTGGTTCTCAGATCAGCAGCCCCTTAAGAAATTATTAGAACAGCAGAATCTCAGCCCTGCCCCATACCTATTGAATCAGAATCTTCATTGTACCAAGATTTGTAGTGATTTGTACACACACAATGTTTGAGAAGCACTGGTCTTTAACATGTTTTGCCACATGTTCGCCCCCAGGAATAATTTCAGTGGGCAATCTGGGAAATGGAAGAGCCTAAAAGGCCTAGGGGATTTTTAGTAAATTACTATTTTCAGAAAACCCAGGAGTCTCCTCATCACAAAAGTAACTCCTCTTGTAAGCTATGAAACAAATTGATTAATTTAATTAGAAAGTTTTTTTAAAAAGTTGAAAATTTGATTAAATGAGAGTCATGAACTTTCTTGTGATTAAAGGCTCTCGTTAGCCCGTAAACCCAGGGGACTAGAAGAGAAATGTGCACTGATTGCATTTCTGGGACAAAAACACTAAAAACATAAACTCTGATCATTTGGATAAATAATGTCATATTCATGTACAAAGAACAGATAATGCTCTATTTTTCAAATAGTCTATTCTTACATGCTATTACTCAATTAATTAAAAATAGCCAATGCTCAATGGTTGTAAGATCTTTGAATATTTGAGAAAAATGTGACATTGTCAAAATGTTATGTAGAATTGTATGAATAAATTCATTTCTAAAACTTACAATTCTGAAAATAAAATATATTTAAATATCTTCATTTCATAGGTTTAAGGCTCTATTGTCTACATACATCATCAATGTGGCAGTAAATGTATAAATTAATTGAGCCCTTATGAATCGTCAATTAATTAGCTTCATAAATTGCCAAAAGATGGCATCTATCCATGCGTCTCTATATACAATAATTTGAAATATTAAACCTGTTTGGAAAATTTTCTTTATTTTCTTTATAACTAAGCCCTGTATTCTCTTTCACTTCATGGCAAAAATATTTTTAAATTTTTAATCCAATGTTTTGAAACAAATTTTAAAAGGAAGACAAATTAATGCCTTACAAGTAAGTTATTTATTAGTAATTAATGTTTTATATAAAAGATAGCTAATAATGTTTTCTGCCTTGAACATGGTGGTCCTCTTCATTTATGCTATCACAGAATAAGATGACAACCTCCTCCTCCTCTCTCAATAGTACCAAAGACAGTAGGATTTTTTGGGGGTTTTGTTTTGTTTTTAAGGCAGTTTTATCACAAAGGAGACTACATTTAATTTTTATTTTATGATTGTTTCTATCACAGTTGAGAGTATTGAAATTTATCATGACTGTGATGTTTACGCTTTTTTTCTTTTTTGGGAACCAAGTAAACTGTCTGCAATTTTAATTATGGAAAAATGATTGAAATGAAAATGGGAAAATCACTGTCACTTTTTATCACTATGGATAAATTTCCTAAAATTTCATATGGTTCACCAGAACATTTATATTTCTCTTTTAAAACACTAAATTTAGGTGAAATATCTAAATTTTTTAAATATATAGTCATTCCCAGAACTAAAAATCTAAAAATCCATGCTAAATTGACTCTCATAGCAAATTGACCCTTGTAGTAAATTGACCTAGAAAGAGAAATTTCATGGCCTGGTGAAAATGTACAACATTGTGGAAGAAAATTAGCTAATTGAGTACTGGAAACATTGATTGTCATTCTCCTTCCTTGCTAGCATTTTAAGTATGGATAATCCGCCTGTGTTGCACAAATGTTAAGAATTTATAGGCATAGTATATAGCAAACATAGTAAAATATAAGTATTAATATATATGGTGTGCATATACGGTTTGTATATGTATCATTTATAGCAATATTAACTGCTTTAAATAGTTTTTTAAGTTACCATTTTGCTACTGTTTACAAAACATTCACGGTCCATCTTCAAAATATGATGTATTATTTTACCTCACTCAACTCCACATCTTATTATTAGTTTCATGTTATGTTGAAGAAAGTATACAAAAATAATGAAAATAAATTCACAAATATTCAGAAATTTATAACCTCAAGATGAGCTTTTCCTTCCTTTTTATATAGCTACCTCGAGTAGCAATATGATCAACATTTTCACCTTCTCTCATTTTAAAATATGCAATCACAATATGTAGACTGCAAACGACCTAATGATCTTATGTAGTGTAACTTCTATCTATACAATGACTGAATCTAAATGATCTAAGGTATGTGGCCATCATGTATTTTCCTAAACACAAGAGGGATGATTCCTTTCTCTGCATTTTCTTCAGGACAAGTACACACTCACTGTACTTCATAGATGATCATATGATTCTGGAGTTTAATCGCAAGGAATATGTAAAATGGAAGTTTTGCAAATGATCAACTGTAAACAGAAACATCCTGAAGATGACTGTCTACTTTTGAACATAATTATACTGAAAATTGACTTTATTAAAAGAACAAACAGGTAAGCAACAACAACAACAATAAAAAACCTCTCACTACAATGACTCTATAGCTATTCAAGCCAATTTTATACCTGAAACATGTTTTTGTTTTTGTTTTTGTTTTGTATGTGGAGTTTTTTTTTTCCCTGGAACACTCCTATTGGAGATGATCCTATTTGTCATTTCCTTATATTACCAAAGAGTCTTCCCAAATGTGACATTCTCAGTGAGGCATTTGCTGATAACCCTTTTCCTCCTTACCTCTACCTCCTTTGGTCACTCTTCATGCCTCTAATTTTATTTTTCTTCATAACCTTTTAAAACTTGCACTTTTTATTTACGTGTGTGTTGGTTTTTCTTCCCAACTATAATGTAAGCTGCAAGAAGAATGCAGGGATTTTGACTTGTTGACCAAATTTTCAGCCACTAAAAATAAACATAGCAATCACTCAGTATGTGTTTGCTAAAGGAATGGCTGTCTGGTTTAAAATGTATGAATTCAGATTCCTTTATCTTTCCTCCTTGTTTCTTTTTTAAAGGGAGTAAACAATTATGAATATTCTTAAGTGGAATGACTAAACTAAAAAATTTAGCACATAAAAATATTCATTTCAATTTTCATTTACAAAAGAAATCCGTATGGGCTGTTACAAATATAAACTATGTAGGGCTAAATAACAATAGGTATCCAGTGAAAGTGCGTTAGTTATTCCACTGCCCATTCACAACAATTGTTGGTCATTTCTTTTTTATTTGAGGGAGGGTATAGAATCTTGCTCTGTCACCCAGGCTGAAGTACAATGGCTCAATCTTGGCTTACTGCAACTTCCGTCTCCCAGGTTCAAGGGATTCTCGCACCTCAGTTTCCCTAGTAGCTGGGCTTATGGGTGCATGCCACCATGCCCAGTTATGTTTTGGTTTTTTAGTAGACACAGGGTTTCATCATGTTGTCCAGGCTGGTCTTGAACTCCTGACCTCAGGTGATCCACCTGCCTAAGTCTTCCAAAATGCTGAGATTACCACAGTGCTGGAGTACAGACATGAGCCACCACTCCTAGCAGATTGTTGACCATTTCTTAACTCTTCCTGACTTTTTCAGCCACAAGTAGTTTGGAGAAAATAAATAAGAAAAACTATAATCATTTAATAGAATGTGAATTTTTTAAGCATCAGTGACTCTTTTTTAGTGTGAATCTTTGTGTTTCCTTAGAGTAAAAGATTCTTTGTATTTGCATTATCATTTAATATAATTTCTGTTAAGAATATTATGAGTGCTTCTGTGGAACGAGCTGGGCCAAACTAAAAATAATGAAACCAACTGTGGACCCTGTTTTTTGACCCAGATTGACTAAATAACAGGGGCCATGTTGGTAATTTACATAGCTGAAATAGAGGAATTGTGAAGAACTCTATGATTTTACTAATTTTGGGAAAACCCAAGCTAAATTAAACTACCTTAAAAACTCAGTATTGTAAATAGCCAACTTTATATACATGTCTAAGGAACGTTTAATTCGTTCCTTAATACAATAAAAAGAAAAACATAAAAACAATAAAGCATCTTGAAGTAACAAACTAAGAATTACTGAAAGAGCAGAAAAGAATAGCAGGAAATGGATCTGGAAAATAACATACAAGTTACAAAAGAGTGTAGCTTAAAAAATATGGCTGGTTCTCTAGAGCTGTGCTGTCCACCAGGTAAGTACTAAGTATGAGTGGCTATTTAAATTTTGATTTAGATTAATTAAAATTCAATTAAATTTAAATTATGCACTTTAGTGATACTAATTAAATTTTAAGCACCCAATAGCCACATCTGGCTAGTGACTACTATATTGAACAGCACAAATAAGAACATTTTCATTATCACAGAAAGTTCTACTGGATAGCACTGTCCACTGTATCAAAATCTGTTTTTGTCTGTGTTGTCCAGAGAAACTGAACTATTCAGAAGTCTGTATATGTGTGTGTGTGTGTGTGTGTGTGTGTGTGTGTGTGTGTGTGTGTTGTCTGTACCATAATGATGTTTATTTTTTTATTTATATCATTATTATACTGGGACAGGGTCTTGCTCTGTCACCTAAGCTGGAGTTCAGTGTGGCTGGATCATGGCTCACTGCAGCCTGAGCTGAAGTAATCTTTTCACCTCAGCCTCCAGAGTAGCTGGGACTGCAAGCATGTGCCACCGTGTCTGGTTTATTTTCATAGATTTTGCACAGACAGGATTTTGCCTTGTTGCCCCAGCTGGTCTCAAATTACTAGGCTCAAGAGATCTGCCTGCCTTAGCCTCCCAAAGTCCTGTGTTTACATGCGTCAACCACTGTGCCTGGCTATGTTTTAATTTTTAATTTGTTTTGAGTACATAGTAGGTGTACATATTTATAGGGAACATAAGATGTTTTGATACAAGCATGCAAGGCATAATAATGACATCATGCAAAATGAGGTACCCATCTCCTCAAGCATTTATCCTTGTGTTACAATCTAACTATATGACCTAAGTTATTTTAAAATCTACAGTTAAATTATTATTGACCATAGTGACCCTATATTATCAAATGGTAAGTTTTATTTATTCTAACTAATTTTTTATACTAGTTAACCATCCCCACTTGTCTCTCATTCCGCTATTATCATTCCCAGCCTCTGGTAACCATCCTTCCACTCTCTGTATCCATGAGCTCAATTGTTACGATCTTAGCTCCCACAAGTAACTGATAACAAGTGATGTTTATTTTTCTATGCCTGGCTTATTTCACTTAATGTAATCATCTCCAGTTCCATCCATGTTGTTCCAAATGATAGGATCTCATTCTTTTTTACAGCTGAATAGTACTCCATTGTATTTATGTACCATATTTTCTTTATCCATTCATCTGTTGATGGACTTCAGGTTGTTTGAAAATTTTGGCAATTGTGAGCAGTGCTGTAACAAACATAGGAGTGCAGCTATCTCTTCGATATACTGATTTTCTTTCTTTTGGGTATATATACCCAGCAGTGACATTGCTGGATCACATGATAGCTCTATTTTTAGTTTTTTGGAGGAACCTCCAAACTGTTCTCCATAGTGTTTGTACTAATTTACATTTCCATCAACAATGTACAATGGTTCCCTTTTCTCTACATCCTCACCAGCATTTGTTATTACCTCTTTTGATCATAAGCTATTTTAACCGAGGTGAGATGATACATCTCATTGTAGTTTTGATTTGCATTTCCCTGATGATCAATGATGCTGAGCACCTTTTCATATGCCTGTTTGCCATTTGTATGTCTTCTTTTGAGAAATGTGTATTGAAATCCTTTGCCTTTTTTTTTTCTGAGATTACTATTTTTTTTTTCATGTAGAGTTGTTTGAGCTCCTTATACATTCTGGTTATAAATCCCTTCCATTCTCTGGGTTGCCTTTTCAGTTTATTGATTGTTCCCTTTGCTGTACAGAAGCTTTTTAACTTGATGTGATCTAATTCATCCATTTTTGCTTTGGATTCCTGTGCCTGTGGGATATTACTCAAGAAATTATTGCCCAGACCAAGACAACACAATGTTCTCGGGATTTCCTTCCTTCCTTCATTCCTGCCTGCCTTCCTTCCTTCCTTCCTCTTTCTCTCTCTCTCTCTCTTTCTCTCCTCCTTGTTTTTTGAGACAGAGTCTCCCTTTGTCACCTACGCAGTAGTGCAGTGACCTTACCTCTGCTCACTGCAACCTCTGCCTGTTCTGGATATTTTTTTCAATGTTTTCTTGTAGTAGTTTCATAGTTTGAGGTCTTACATGTAAGTCTACAATTCATTTTGATTTGGTTTTTGTATATGGTGAGAGATAAGGGTCTAGTTTCATTCTTCTGCATAAGGATATCATAATCATGAGTATTGGTTCACATGGTTATGGAGGCTGAGATGTCCCAAGATTCACTGTTAGCAAACTGAAGACCCAGGAAAACTGATGATATAACTCTAGTCTGTGATGCTTTGTTTCATATGTCAACCAGACTGTGCTTACAGATGTCCAGAGAGCTGGTAAGATATGATTTCTGGATGTATCTGTGAGGGTGTTTCTGGAAGAGTTTAGCATTTGACTGAGTAAAGAAGATCCACCCTCACCAATGTGAGTGGACATCCTCCAATTTGTTGAGGGCCCTAATAGAACAAAAAGACAGAGAAAGGTGGAGAAAGGATAAATTATCTCTCCCTCTCCCTAAGCTGGGACATTCATTTTTCTCTTGCCCTCACACTTCAGAGCCCCTGGTTCTTAAGCCTTTGGATTCTGGGACTGACACCAGTTTCCACTCCTCCTTCTCCCACAACACCACTGGTTCTCAGGTTTTCAGACTCATAGAATATAATAAAATTAGAAAATGTAATACAAGGGACATTTATATTGACAAGAATGTTATTTTGTCACCCATGATAGAAGGAAGTAGCAAATGACAATTTTTTTTTTTTTTTTGACATGGAGTTTC
>PVKV010001424.1:61160-72192 GCA_004027835.1 Alouatta palliata
AAGCAATTCTCCTGCCTCAGCCTCCCGAGTAGCTGGGACTACAGGCACGTGCCACCATGCCCAGCTAATTTTTTGTATTTTTAGTAGAGACAGGGTTTCACCATGTTGACCAGGATGGTCTCGATCTCTTGACCTCGTGATCCACCCGCCTCGGCCTCCCAAAGTGCTGGGATTACAGGCGTGAGCCACCGCGCCCGGCGCAAATGACAATTTTTAACACTACACAGGATACAGTAGTGTCTCAATAAATAGTTATGGAACAAATAAACATGCTGCCGTAACAAAGTTCTCACTACTGGCAAAATTTAGAAGAGGATTATCCTCTGATTTTACAGAGCCAAAAGATTACTTTTCTGCTTTTCTATGATAGCTCATAATACTTTGTATATAAGTGTCATATCTGTTCTTGAAAATCAACAACAATTAAATTGCTGATTAATTTCCACCTTTTCTCTCCCATAATTTTCACATATTTTTTTCAGAATTGCTTAGAGTCACCCCTGCGCTTATTGCATGCATACTTAGTTATTTCCCCGTGTGCCCTCCCTGCACTTGTCCCTATTAAATTTCATACTGTTTTTGATGAATGACTTCTCTAATTTATCATGGTCATTTTAAATTCTAGTTTGGGCTTGTAAGATCAAAGCAACCCAAGCAAACTCTGTTCACGATAGATGTGTTCTTAATTATTTTACTTAAATCTTTACACCACACATGTGCACGCTCAGACACCTCCCCTCACCAACACACAGGTCATAAGAATTCCAGTCTTAAACTATTTTAGTTATACTCCAGAAAAGTTGGTTATTTGTTAGGATTTGGATAACAATTTAGACTTGGGTGAAATAGTGTTAGCTCTCAACTCTCTACATTTTATGGGATTGCTTGCAGAGAAAATACCAAGTTCAGCAAGGCAGAATGACATATTCTATGCCTATAGGGTTTCCTAATCAAGAGGGGAGACCAGGATCCTGAAATCTAAGATCAGATAAAACAAAATGCAAAGTTGGAGACCCTAAAAGGATTTTTTTTTTTTTTTTTTTTTTTTTTTTGTGAGAGGGAGTCTTGCACAGTCGCCCAGGCTGGAGTGCAATGGCATGATCTCGGCTCACTGCAACCTCCATCTCCCTGGTTCAAGCTATTCTTCTGCCTCAACCTCCTGAATAGCTGGAATTACAGGCACCCACCCCCACATCCGGCTAATTGTTGTGTTTTTAGTGGAGACATGGTTTTGCCATTTTGACAAGACTGTTCTTGAACTCCTGACCTCATGATACACCTGCCTCTGCCTCCCAAAGTGCTGGGCCCAAAAAAAGAATTTTGAGCAACATGAAAACAGAACTTAAGAGCACAATACTTAGAAAAAGATCCCAAGTTCAGGACAAAAGCAGAAGAACTTGATGAAACGCCAAATATATTTCATGTATGGAATTCCTAGTTGGCTCCTTGTTTAGAGAAAAAATGAAAAGTTTTAGAATTTGGGGGATTCAGTTCTCAGCTGGTACAGTTTGAGATTCAGGAAATTCTAGATCTATGCTTAAATTTTTCTTGTGATTTTTTTTTTTTTGTTTTGTGTTTGAACTGAATGAATGTATGCCGACTGTTTTAACCAATCATCTTCATAGAATAAAATGATTGAACATATTACAAAAGGCACATAGATATTTTAATGACTTGTCTAAGGATACAGAGCATTTTAAACAGAAAAAGAATAATAGAACAAAATGCTTCTTGATGCATAGCCAAATGCTGAAGATGGTGTGTGTTCCAACAGCAATATTGTTGAAGTCCTGCTGGGTATAGTTTATCCATGGATAGTTTTGGCCAAAACTGGTAAATTGTCTATTTCCAAAAATGTATCTATCATATGACATCCACCTAGAAATTGAAAGATCTTATGCAGATTAGAGCAATACATTTAGACAGTTTTTAAAATTATTCAGTCTTAAAATGTCTCACATATAATCAAGTTTATATGATCAACTATCTCAGTAAGCAGTGTCATAGGAATGAAGTCATCCAGACTTCTACAATTTAGTAATGAATTAGGTATTTGTTCTTCAGTAAATTATAGTGAGGAAGAAAGAGATATGACATTTACTGTGACATTTTCCTAGATAAGATGCTTTTTAATACCGTGTATAATCCTCAACCCAATAAAATCTGTCTATTATCAATACCAGTTTATAAACAAATAATCTGAACTCAGAAAGTTTAAATAACTTTATCAAGTTGTAAAGGGAATGCCAGATCAACATTACTTTAAATCTTGAATATTGTGATTGCTTATGTCCTCCTTTAGCAAACCTAAACAAAAGAGAGGTATGAAGTTATTGCTATTACAAACTACGCTTTATTCTTTTTACACAGAGGTGATAATATGGAAGTCCTACTGTAAAAAGAAAAAAAAAATCAGCACCATGGTCAGGTCACACCGTCTTGATATGCACTTCCCACACCAGGAAATGAGTCCTTATTTAGGAAGACAATGAAGTAAGAAAGTTAGAAGTTGCTGGAATATTAAAACAATCCCTTACCTCAGCACACATTAGAATATCTGAGGTATCCATTCCACAAAGGAAAAACCAGCACTATTTTTGAAAGTTTTCTTTCTTTTCTCTCAAGACTTCCCAAGGAAAATTTCCACAGGTTTTTCATGCAAAAGGTTTCTGTACTTAAAACATATTTACAGAAATGGCATTACCAAATATCATTTGAAAATGTCAGTGCCTTTCCTTAGGCACACAAGGCTTCTATATTTTTAATTTTCCCACTTGCCCTCCTATTATTTCTATTGTACATATTATCCTTCTAACTCATAAACTAGGTTCTATGCTTTCATTACAGGTCTGCATTCCAAAAATCCTAGAGGGATTTTATCCTGACCACATATTCTACTTTGCGTCAGTCAGAAAGCAAAAAAATTTTCACACTCTTTGGACTTTCCAAAACGTCATTTATTTAATAACAGTACAGAGCCCTTATGTCTCAAATAATTATATGATCAATTTACAGATTACACGTTTAACCAAAAATTCTGATTTTGTAATTCTAACCAATTCTTCTTCCATAGAAGTAAGTGGTTACTTTTCTTTTTCAACATAAATAAAAACAGTATCAGAGTTGGTATAATTTAGTATCTAAAATCCTGTTTGTTTGTATCTATTTAAATATGAATTATTACTTTCTATGTATGCATAATTCTGTCAAAGACTGATCATATCGTTCTCTAGATTCTGAGATACACTGATTTAAATGAGAGTGAATTTTGCTCACAGCTACCCTGGGTTTTGGAAGAAACAGCCTGGAGCCAAAGTTGCCTTTCTGCTGGCTTTATATATAGGTGAAACTGTAGAATTATAGCTGATTCTCAGCAAACTGAACTTAACAGTAGTTTGTATCATAAACATTTAGTTGTGTTTTTGTCTTTAAAGGGGACTGTTAAATAATACTTTTAATTACCACCTGGGATCTGAAAATTTTGATGAATAAGACAAAGAATAAGGCATTGGGGGCCAAAATTTCAGCTATTTACCCGGCATATGACAAGCTGAAGCATTTATGTTGGTCAAGGGAGTCATCTAATTGAACCCTTGATTTTCACAGTTACAGACATAGTCAAATGCACTTGTCTATGATGGGGTTAACCCTTCTAAAGAGAGGGTTGAGGAGGGCATAGGGAGAAGTAGTGGTCAATTTGGTTAAGGCTGTGACACTAAAAACAAAACCATTAACAAAAGGGAATGTTCTTTCCCTGTGAGCATTTTACTCCCACGATGAGGAAAAGGAGAAGGAGCAAATTATGTCAAAAATATAATTTCTCAAATTACCAGACATAGCATCTCCCTAGTAATGAAGCCAAGAGTTTCATAAAAATTGAAGCTCCTTCACACACAAAAAAACTTAATAAAGTGTGCTCTTCTTAATATAGTTACCTTCATATGCCACAGTTTGGGTTTGGGTTGGTTTCATTGTTGTTTTTCCTTTAAGTGGGCTTCATTGCTAAATCTATGGTCAAGCAGAGTTTTGGCTACTTTCCTTTGGCAAAAAGACTGACTGTCATTTTGCTCCCACCTTCGTGATGCCATGTTTCCAATCCCAACCACTACACTTTTGTTATCCTCCAGGAATGACTAAAGGATACAAACGGATCAAAACACATTAATTACATCAAATCCAAGACTTAATTAAAGTAATGCTAAATAGCTGTTCCCTGTTCCATTCTCCTTCACAAATATAAATTCACTTAGTTCAATATAGCGCATTTCTGACATACCTTGAAATCGAAGGCAACATACTTTAAGAGCAAAATATATGAAGACATTGCAACAAAATTCTAGCAACAGAGATGCCCCAAATTTGAATATCTCTTTCCAATTATGAGTTGAAAGAATTGTCAGA
This sequence comes from Alouatta palliata, assembly GCA_004027835.1. Classification (NCBI taxonomy): domain Eukaryota; kingdom Metazoa; phylum Chordata; class Mammalia; order Primates; family Atelidae; genus Alouatta; species Alouatta palliata. The sequence goes on from PVKV010001424.1 coordinate 65,562, forward strand.
AAGAATAAATCTCCTCACAAATTAAAGTTCTAAAATGTTAAAACCCAGATAAATTGAGGTTTAAATTGAAATCCTCTTACTCTTGTAATATTTTATTTTGAATAAATTAATGTAAAATTTCCCCGTCCTAACTAGAAATTTTGTATATTCTCAAACAGTTGGGTCTCAACCCCTGAATCTTGCTTCTTTAGTAACTACAACTGGTACTATCTGTCATGGGAATAGGCTTGGTTCTTCAGAGCCTCTGGAGCTGTATTAGCCATATATGATGTGTCTCATTTTTAGGGTGTCCGAAGAGTTAATCATACACATGATATTTTATGTACAAGACCAAAACTATCCAAATGTAGATAAGAAGCAGTCCATCACATTGAGAACAATTTATCCCTGGCCAAATTTTGTCCTTAGAACTCTTTCTTTGTGCTGTAAGAGACCATGATAGAGCTAGCTTCAGTGTCAAGACAGTAAAGGACAGATAGATGATGGAGGAAAAATTGAATTTAGTCTCCCTAGACTGAAAAATCACTCATTTTCTGCCATATCTCCAAAATCATTTGAACAAAACTCATTCCTGTCAAACAATTAATCATGCTGTTGTGATGACCACATTAATTGCCTTTGCTGTTCAAGTCCCATGTTTCTGGCACTCCAATAATGACTTGAGTACAGGTTTCATCTGGCAACACAGAGTGCACACTCCCATACGAACAGGCATTGCCATTCCTGGATCCACAGCTTGTAACATACTGCTTGAGGCCTAAGAAACCGTTTTCCTAAAAATATGTTTACCCTCAACTTTGGATTCAGCTAAAAAGACATCCTCTGTAGCTGAAACTGCTGTGGATGTCTCTGAAGTCAAGCCCCTAGTGGCCTAATAAGAACAAAGCATGAGCCATAGCCTTTTCCTTTGCTTTAATGCTACAAACTTTGAGTAACATATCATTGTGGCTGCATTTTCTGGACCCCTTTGATAAGTGTTTGATATTCTGTTTCTTGTTTTGCTTTTTTTAGTATTTTACAATTTTCTAATTTGGTTTTTCTTTTCTAGAAGACTCAGCTGAAAGGGGGCTCCTATCTAACGCAACCTTCCTAAGTCGGGAATTCATAATCCGAAGCTAGAACCTCCACAGTGTAGCTAGCACAAATGTAACACAGCTGCAGTTTTAAACTAGCAGAGATTGTTTTGCCAACCAGTGCCTAAATAGCCTGTTAAGACACTCTTTTGCCTATAATTGTATATTTGCTTCAGCTGTTCCTGCTTGCTAAGTTCTCTGTGATCTGTCAGCATCTGCCCTGAATGCCGGCACATATATTCTAGGTGTAGTTCAAGCTAAATATGCAGCAGCCTCTCTCATAAAGTTCCTCACATTTGGCAAAGGCCACTCATGATTTCTGCTGAAGCCCATGTGGCCCATGACCTTGCTAATGCTAATCCTCTCATGCAGCTGTCATCTGCCAAGATAAACTGTATGCCAAAGCCTCTTGACTAGCGCACAGAACATAAAATCCAATAGCATCACTGTAAATACACGCTAGTCCCAATATAAGCTGCTATACACAGTTTGGGTCAAAATATCCTAGAATGCAAAGGTCAAAGCCACTGATTCTGGTCCCACCAATTCTTCTCCCTAATATATTTTCCCCTGCAAATTGTCATTTTTTTTGGTTTTGTATTCTCAGCGTTTCATAATTCTGAACCCATTTTGGGGGTCTTTGAAAGACAGTGTTTATCATTGCTCTTTCTCAGTTGGGATTCCAAACAAATTGAAAACTAAGTTAAATAATAGGCATTTGGAAGCCAAGATAGTAACCTTACTACTAGTAGGACATGAGTTGAAGGAAGTAGCTTGGTTAGGAGTATGTGTGTGTGTGTGTTTCTGTAGAGGAGATGATCAGCTACTACTTATTAAAGTACATAGAACTTTGAAGCCATCTTCATCCAAAATGAAAGGATTTGAAGCAGTTGAGCATGTCCAACTTATTCTTCCCAAATTTCATGAGGATAGAGCCAGTAAAGGGTGAGAAAATGCCAGGGATGTGAAATTAATTGAGATCTCTCAACAACATGAGACATCTGGAATGTAGTAGAACTATGCTAGCCTAAAAACTGAGAATTTTAAGAAAATTTTTTTCTGCAATATAACATATTTTTTCCACATGAAGTGTTGTGCCATATATAATAGTTAATCTCCCAGGTTATCCCGTATTAGCTATTTTAAGTAAAAATTATACCTGAAGCACCATATAGTAATTGAAAACACCAGATAAAACATCATGTGCAACAATCTTTCCATTTTATTTTATTGTTTTATTTGAGATGAAGTCTCATTCTATTACCTAGGCTGGAGTGCAGTGGTGCCATCTTCCCTTACTGCAACCTCAGCCCCTGGACTCAAGGGATCCTCCCACCTTAGACTTTCGAGGAGCTGGGACAACAGTTGCTTGCCACCAAACCTAGATAAGTTTTTCTGTTTTTGGTAGAGATGGGGTTCATCATGTTGCTCAGACTGGTCTTAAACTCCTGAGCTCATGTGATCCACCTGCATTAGCCTCCCAAAGTGCTGGGTTTACAGATGTGAGCCACCACACCCAACTAACATCTTATTTTTAAATAATACGTTGTAGTGAGCTGAGATCACATCACTGCATTCCAGCTTGGGTGACAGAGCAAGACTCCCTCTCAAAAAAATAAATTAAATAATGCATTGTGAAGTTTTTTTATACCACAAAACCCATTTTTTTTTAAACTTTGGTTCTATCTAACATGAAAGGTGGTATGTCCTAAACTGCTAGCAAGTATTGATGATATTTGTGCCTGAGAGCTGGTTTTCTTATAAACAGAATGTGGGATTGGTGAAGTTGGGATGGGGTCAGTGACCCAGAGCATGGGTTAAAACTTGTGATTCTAGGGGAATAATGTGTATTAGAAATAGGAAATAAATTGAACAGAGTTGCTATAGAGGTTTTCATGGAGGATAAATTAATATGGTGAATTGCAAAATGCTAGTCGTAGCTGATTTTCATTTCCTCTTCTAGGATTTCTTCCTCTCGATTTTAAACCTTCTCCCCGCATCATGGTTGATGGTTACAGTCAAGTGAATGTTCCTCTGCCCCCATCCCCAATTCATATGTGAAATCCTAACCCTCCAGATTTCAGAATTAGGAAGACTTTTGGGATATAATCAGGGCATGAGACTGTATCTCTCATTGATGGGATTTGTGTCCTTGTAAATGAGACCCAAGAGAGCTCATTTGTCCCTTCCACCCTGTGAGGACACAGAGAGAAGGCACTGTCTAGAACTGGAGAGACCTCCCAGACACCAGATCTGCTGGTGCTTTGACCTTGATTTGCCAGCCTCCAGAACTGGGAGAAATATATTTTGGTGGTTAAAGGCCACCCAATTTATGGTATTTTGTTATAGCAAGCCAATCAGCTTAAGACAGTGGTGAAAGAGAATCCAGTGATCAAGAATGTTTTCCTGTTAACAAGATGGGCCTTCTACCCCATCTATATCTCCTTCTATTTAAGAAAATTGATAGAGAGTGTTGAATATATGCATGGTGGTTCCAAAAAAAAAAAAGAAGAAGAAAAAAAAAGAAAATGTGTGAGAGCCTATTTTTTTTTTTTTTTTATCATCTTCTTCACTTGCTCTTTTCTCCTAAGTTAAACCACGTTGGGGAAGTATAGTCAACAATATATTTACTGTGGAGGGAGTTTGAGGTAGAAGAACTTCTAGCAAGCAAGAGAAAATGTTTCTAAGGTTTACTGGTGAGCAGTTCATTTACTTGCCAGAAATGGGGATTTTATGGCAACAACAAACCAGTTCCATTAAATTACATTTTATACCATTAAATATTTTTCTTGGAAAATCTAATAAAGTAAAACAAGGACATAATAATATTCCTTCAAACTATTTTTAAAAGGTCTTTTTACAATTTTTTTCTTTTTTTGAGACACATTCTCACTCTGTTGCTAGGTTGGAGTGCAGTGGGGCAATCTTAGCTCACTGCAGCCTCCTCCTCTCTGGTTCAAGGAATTCTCTTGCCTCTGCCTTCTGAGTAGCTGGGCTACAGGCATGCACCACCACACTCGGCTAATTTTTGTGTTTTTATAAAGACAAGATTTCACTATGTTGCCAGGCTGGGCTTGAATTCCTGACCTCCAGTGTTCCGCCTGCCTCAGCCTCTCAAAGTGCTGGGATTACAGGTGTGAGTCACCATGCCCAGAGTACAATTTTTTTTCTAAAATAATTTTACAGCAGCCATTATAGCAATTATATCAAATGGTAATATTGCAACAGTTTAATAATTCATGTGGTATTTTCAGGTGTTTCACATATTAGAACTTGACATATTTTCTAAAACATAAGAGAGTAAAACTAAACACTATAACTCAAATTCTGCTTTTCTAAATATTTATTATCTATAATTTTATATCCTGTCATGATTAAAATGAATTTTTAATGCACTCACAAAAGCATCTTTAATTACTAGCATTTTTTTCTGAATAAAAATCCAAGTCTGTTTTCATGATCCATCAAACTTCTGTGAAAAGAAAAATAAAAGTTTCAGTCATTTTAAAGAGATTTTTGTTAGGTACAGCATTTTAAATTTGTAAAAAACTAAAGAAAACCTAAATTAAACAAAACCAAAACTAAACTAAACAAAACCTAAAAACTATATGTTGACTTTTGTTTTCGGTTTTGGAATCAAATGGATAGGTTAATACTGGGTGTACACATGCCAGTCTTCCACAAAGGCAGGACAAAGAAAGAAACATATAAAAGATACTAGATAAATATAGAAAATTATACGATAAACATTTGTCAGATATTATGATAGAATGGCTTCTATTTTATTTTGTTTTGAGTTTACTTGCAAAAGCAGGAATACTCTCACTTGTATTTTGTTAATTAAAATATATGTTGTTTATGTATACATGAAATTAACCTTAATTATACGTGTGGTTATCTGGAAAAAAATACGTCAGAACTTGCATAACACCTCTTTTTGTGCACAGGTGCTTAAATATTTTCTTCCCTCTCTGCCCTGTACACACAGTATACACTGAATGTTAGAAACCACTTCGTTAAAATGATAATAATTTTAAATTACAATATGAACTGTTTTGCTGAATCTTAGGTTTATTTTTCAATGTTTTTTTAATTAGTGTTTCTAAATGTGTGTTGACATTTATTTCTACATAGCTTCCATTAAGCTTTTACTTTTTTCGTTATAAGCTCTGGATTAGAAAAAAGAAATGTGTTTCTTTAAATTGTTAATCTTTAATGATCATTATGCTCATTTCAAAGTTGTAACATTTCAGAGCAAATAGCTTTTTAGATAGCTTTGGTGTTTTGCAATTTTTTAATCAGAAATTTCACAACGTTTATTTTCTCAATTATTCTCTTTGAAATGAAAGAACTATATAATTATATCTCAATTTCTTTAAAATAGTACTTGAGACATTTGTAACAATTTACAAATGTTTCCCATGTTCTTACTCAGCATTTTGTTAAAGTTACCTTAGCTTCAGTTATTATTTTTCTTCCTGCTTCCATCAGCTGTGTTAAGAACCAATTCTGAGAGATATAACTGATGCATGTTCTTTCTCACATTATTCTTCTTTTGCTTTGGAATTAGCCATAGTCTTTAACATAAATGTGACTTCCTATTGCTGTGTTGTCTGCACTGCTGGCAGACTGGCTTTTACCTGGTTGGTAGCCTATTTCAGAACTTTATTGGCTCTATCACATGGATACTTTTGAAAAGTTTTAAGTGTTTTTCCTGCACCTGCCCCCCGGTATTATGTAGTATATGTTTCTCTTATCTCCTCATTAGCTTCTGAATGGGTTATTCCTTTAATTATCATTTTAGTTCTCTTTTGCAACTGCTCCCTCTTACTATGCTGCTTTGAGAAAGTGTCTTTGTTAACGTCACATGCCTGATTTCTTGCTAGATCTCTTTAGAAAATCTTGAGCACCTCAAATAAATTTTTATTTCATAAATCAATAGATTCTGGTTCAAATATTCTTTATTGATTGCTTTCTTTAGAGGCAACATGTTTAGGTGATAGAGAAGACAAGACTGCATAGAAAATAGCTTCCACTGAAACATGTTTTATTTTGATTGAGCTAATCTGATTAAAGCAGTGAGAGTTGGAAAACTAAAATACCTCAATGTCCAAAATTTTACATGTATTATCTGAAAAAAACAAACTTTTATTTATTTTCTTTTACCTACTTATTATTTTATTTTTTGAAACACGGTATTGCTCTGTTGTCCAGGCTTAGTGCAGTGATATGATTATAGCCCACTGCAGCCTCTAAATCCTGGGTTGGAAGGATCCTTCCACCTCAGCCTCCCGAGTAGCTGGGAGTAGAGGCTCATGTCAAAATGTGGGGATAATTTTTAAATATTTGTAAAGACAGGGTCCTGCTTTGTTGCCAGGCTGGTCTTGGACTCCTGCCTTCCTGTATTCCTCCTGCCTCTGCCTCCAAAACTGCTGGGCTTACAGGTCTGAGCCATTGTAACTGACTTCAAAAAAATTTTTTTTTTTTTTTTTTTTTGAGACGGAGTTTCGCTCTTGTTACCCAGGCTGGAGTGCAATGGCACGATCTTGGCTCACTGT
>PVKV010001424.1:72292-120888 GCA_004027835.1 Alouatta palliata
CTCCTGGGTTCAAGCAATTCTCCTGCCTCAGCCTCCCAAGTAGCTGGGACTACAGGCACGTGCCACCATGCCCAGCTAATTTTTGTATTTTTAGTAGAGACGGGGTTTCACCATGTTGACCAGGATGGTCTCGATCTCTTGACCTCGTGATCCACCCACCTCGGCCTCCCAAAGTGCTGGGATTACAGGCGTGAGCCATCAAAAACTTTTATATGTGCTAAATTATTCTTTTAAAACAAGATAAAATTCATGTTAACTGTAAAAGACTACAGAACCAGATATAGGTGATGGGGAGGAAGGCAGCAAATCACACTGCCATGTGTGTACCTATGTAACAATCTTGCATGTTCTTCACATGTACCCCCAAACCTAAAATGCAATAAAAAGTATATATATAAAAAAATAAATAAATAAAAAATTCATACCTATAAATGCATAGAAATAATTTTTAATGTTTTCAACATAAATTTACTCCAGCTATTAAAACTCTTGCTGAATCTGCCTTTATTTTTATGTTTCCCTTTTTCTTTCAGTGAATTTAGAAAATTTAAATATATTTCTTCATCTTCTTTCAGTCTGTTTTCCAAATAAAGCTTTCAGTCATATCTAGTGATATGGTCTGTGTATGTCTTCACCCAAATCTCATCTTGAATTTCCATGTGTTGCAAGAAGGAATCAGTGGTAGGTAATTGAATCATGGGGGCGGGTCCTCCCTGTACTGTTCTTGCAATAGTGAATAAGTTTCATGAGATCTGATGGCTACTATAAGGAAAGTCTTCCTGCACAAGCTCTTGTCTCTTGCCTGCTGCTGCTTCTCATGTCATATTTAAGAAATGGTCGGGCCGGGCGCGGTGGCTCACGCCTGTAATCCCAGCATTTTGGGAGGCCGAGGCGGGCGGATCACGAGGTCAAGAGATTGAGACCATCCTGGTCAACATGGTGAAACCGCGTCTCTACTAAAAATACAAAAAAATTAGCTGGGCGTGGTGGCGCGCGCCTGTAATCCCAGCTACTTGGGAGGCTGAGGCAGGAGAATTGCTTGAACCCGGGCGGCGGAGGTTGCAGTGAGCCGAGGTCACGCCACTGCACTCCAGCCTGGCGCCTGGTGATGGAGTGAGACTCTGTCTCAAAAAAAAAAAAAAAAAAGAAAAAAATGTTCATAAAGATTTAACCCTATGTTTTCCTCTAAGAGGTTTATAGTTGTAGATCTTACATCTAGATGCTTGGTTTATTTTGAGTTAATTTTTTTATGTGATATGAGGAAAGATCCCACTTCATATTTTTTATACGCGGCTCTGTCCAATATCATTGGTTGAAAAAGCTATTCTTTCCCTAATGAATGGACTTCATAGTTGTCAAAAATTACTTGGCCATAGAAAAATGGTTTTGTTTCCGGAATCTCAGTTGTATTCCGAAAATCTGCAAGTCTATTCTCACTGTATGACTATATTTTTTTGAATAGTATAGCTTTTAAATAATTTTTAGAATCAGATAATGTAAATGTTTCAACTTTATTTTATTTTTGAAGATTGTTATCTTAATCTATTTTTGTTGCTATAATAAAATACCTTAGATTGGATAATTTATAAAGAATATTTATTTCCTACAGTTATGGAAGCTGGAAAGTCCAAGATCTAGGGGCCACATCTGGCCAGAGCCTTCTTGCTTGTAGGAATTGCAAGGCAGCGCAGGGCATCACATGAAAATAGAACTGAGCATGCTAGCTCAGATCTCTTATAGGCTAGCTGGTAGCTGCTGGTAGCTGTTGCATGCTGGAAGCTATATAGTGCCAGATTCTCTGTAGCCGTGCTGCTGCCATGGCTCTGCTAGGTATTGCCTTGGTGGTGACTCTCTGCAGCAGCTCTAAACTCATATTTTCGCTCTACATTGCTCTAGTGGGGCTCTGACCCTGCAATAAGTCCCTTTCTGGGCCCCAGGCTGCTTGATACATCTTTTGAAGTCTCTGCCATGCCTTTTTAGCTCTCACATGCTGCACGCTTGTAGATTTAGCACCACGTGGACATCACCAAGTCTTTCTGCTTGAGCTCTCTGAAACAGTGGCATCAGGTGCATCTGGGTCCGGTTGAGCTATGACATAGTATTGCCAAACTTAACTTGCTTGCACTTTTTGGGAGGCAGGTTGAGCTACAACTGGGGCAAATGGAACCACAGCTGGAATGACTGAGGAGCACACCACTGGTATGCAGAGAATAGAGTCATGAGGCAGTTCTGGGCATGAGACTCTGGAAGGCAATCTGGGCCCATTCTGCAATATCATTCTTCCCTTCTCGGCCTCTCAGCCTGTGATGGAAAGGGGCAGCTTTGAAAATCTCTGAAATACCTTTGGAACCCTTGTGAATAACCACTGGCTGCCTTCTAGCCATATCAATCTCTTTAGCAAACAGTCACTTGGTCACATGCTTGGATTCCTCTGCTGAAAATGCTCTTTCATTCTCTACTACATAGCCAGGCTGAGATTTTTCCAAATCTTTCTAGTTTGCTTCCTTTTTGATTATAAATTCTGACTAAATTATTCCTGTCCTCCCAAATCTCAGTAGAAGTAGATGAAAGAATCGATGCAGATACTTCTATATTTTGCTTATATATTTTTTCTGCCAGAATTCCTAATTCATCAATTTTAAGTTCCTCATTCCATAAAGCCCTAGGATATGAATCCAATGCACCCAAGTTCTTTGTAATTGTATAACAAGAATGACTTTTACTTTAGTTCCCGATAACATACTCCTCATTTTCATCTGAAACATCATTAGAATGACCTTTACTGTTCATATTTCTATCAGAATTTTGGTTACAAACATTTAACCAATCTCTAAGAAGTCCAAACTTTCCCTAATCTTCTTGTCATCGAAGTCTTCACCAGAATCTAGGCTTTATCTAGCCTGCTCCTTCAGACTTTTTAAACTTCTTCCCATTACTCAGCTCCAAAGCTACTTTCACACTTTATCTATAGAGCAACAACCTCACTTCTTGTTGTCAGTTTTCTGTCTTAATCTATTTTATGTTGCTGTAACAAAATACCTAAGACTGGGCAACTTATAAAGACAGCTATGTATGCATATTTGATAGCTAGTTGTTTATGTTGTTCAAGAGTTCTATTCGTTCATCTTTGTTTTAGGGTTTCTATTCATTATGAACTGTAGGTTATTTGTATCTTTGAATATTATTGAATTATCTATTATTTCCTTAATTTTTGTCATTATTTATTTCATTCATTTTGATGCTTTGTTACTATTATCATATAAATATAATAATTTATAATTATTATATTATTAATAAATTGACTTTTTATCATCAAAAAATGTCCAGGCCAGACATGGTGACTCATGCCTGTAATCCCAGTACTTTGGGAAGTCAAGGCAGGAAGATTGCTCGAGTCCAGTAGTTCAAGGCCAGCCTGGGCAATATGGTAAGATCCTGTCTCTACAAGAAATAAAAAAGTTAGCTAGGCATGGTGGCACTCACCTGTAGTCCCAGCTACTGAGGAGGCTGAGGTTCAAGGATTGCTTAAGGCCAAGTGGTTGAGGCTGTGGTGAGCCGTGTTCATGCCATTGCAATCCTGCCTGGGTGACAGAGCAAGACCTTGTCTAAAACAAAATAAAACGAAACAAAAAATGTCTATCTTGACTTCAAGTTACATTTTCAGTTTTAAGGTCCATTATTTTCTGCTATTAGTATATCTACTCCAGCTTTTGTGTGTTTATGTGTGTTCACATTTTTCATATTTCCATGATATAGCTTTTTCTATCCATTTAACTTTTAAACTATTTGTGTCTTTGAATTCAAAGTGTGCCTCTTATAGCAGCATATATTGAATCATATTTTTAAATTTAGTCTGGCAATCTGCTTTTACATTGGGTTAATTCACTAACTTTTAATGTTATCATTGAAAGAGTTGAATTTAGGGTTGCCATTTACTTTTCGTTCTCTATACATGTTGAGATTTTTTTCGTTTTCAATTCTTTGTTTACTGATTTTTAAATTAAGTATTTTAATGTAGCATTGTAATCTATTTAATAATTTTTCCACTAAGATTTAAACTATTTTTTGACTTATTTCTTTACCAGTTGCTGTAGAGTTTCCCATACATGTCTTAATTGATTAGAATCAGACCCACATTTATACAAACTTAGTTACCATGAGATACAGGAATGTTACTATTTTATAGCTCTGTTTTTGTCCCTACCCTTATGGTATTATTATCATGTATATTACATCTATAAATGTTTTGAACACAATAATATATCATTGTAATTATTATTTTATATCATTCTACAACTTTAAAAGAAGTGGATTAGATAGTATCTGTTGCCATTTTCTTATCCTAATAGAGCTTTGCTTCCACCTATCTTCTTTGAGTGTCGTTAAATACGTTATATTTCTATATGCTATAGGCCAAACAATATAGTATATAAATAGTGTTTATTATAGTTGCTTTTAAAACCATTAAGAGAAAAAGGGTAAAAAATATATCATTAAGTTTTACAATATTCTGCAAAATTACATTTTAGTTGTTCTTTGATTTGGGGTGTAGATTTGAACAACTATCTGAGATCATTTTCTTTCAGTCTAAGAAACTTCCTTTAGAATTTCTGGAAACCTAGAATGCTAGGAAAAAATTCTCTGTTTCTGTCTTTATTTCACCTTCAATTTGAAATATAGCTTTGATGGGTATGAAATTCTTAGTTTAGAAATTTTTATTTGAATATTTCAAATATGTGCTTTTTGCCTCAATTATTTCTAATGACAAGTTAGCAGTTAGTTTTACTTCAATTACTTTATAAAAAATGAATCAATTTCTTTTCCCTTGCAACTTTCAATGTTTTCTCCGTTTTTTGCTTTCAGAATTTTTACTCTCGTGTCTGTTTGTAAGGTCTCTTTTTGGTTTGTCCTCCTGGCATTTGCTCAACTTTCTGTATGTGTAGACTAGCGTTTTTAAAATATTTCAGTAATAACTGAAGTTAAAAATACACCAATGAGGCTCAACAATAGATGTTATGAACTGAGCAAAGAAAGAATTACCAAACTTGAAGATCTACTGATACAGATATTGCAATCAAGAGAGAAAACTGAATGGTTAAAATAAACAAAGCTCAGAGAAACATGGAACACCATGAAGCACACAGAGTTATACATAATGCAAGTATCAGAAGGAGAGGAGAGAAGGAGATAAAGGACTTTGAAAATATATTGAAAGAAATTTTTGCTAAATACTTGAATTATGGCCTAATCTTGTGTATGGCCACAACCACCCTGGGATAATAGAAGTTTTGACAAGAATCCCTTTGACTGGCTTTTTTACTGGACACATCCAGTTACTACGCTTCTTTAATTTTCAGCTGATTGCTCTAATTTTTAAAATAGTGCTCTGTGGCATTAACTGCTTAAAGACTAATCCAATTAAATTTGAGTTTCTTTGAAGGTATAGTCCCTATGAACAATGTTTGAAATTTGAACCATAAGAGGGTTCTTCCAGATTTTTCTTTTCCAGGTGTCTCTTGAAAACAAGCTGTCATACCATTTAACCTGTATCTTTGATCAGATTGCCAACCCTTCCAAATTGCCTTTCACTATAACTTGCACTCTTTTTGAAAGTGCCCTTAGGCTTGAAATTCTCTATGGTCTGGTACAAATAATTCTTTTAAGAGATTAGGAGCTTTAGTTTTATAGCCTGCTCTCCCCACCAAGGCAAAGTCACTGAGCAATCACTCTGGAGCTGGGGACAGAAAGAATGACATACTTCTCTTTGAATGACGCCGTCACTGTATGAGCTGAGCTCTAGGTTAAGGAGGCAGTAGCTTTAAGTCTTCTCATCTTCTCATGTCTTCAGGTAACCTGGGTGGAACTTTTGCCTTACATGCTTGGGCAAGGGCAACTGATGCCATTGCATTCTCTGAGGTGCTGTCTGTCCCACCAATGGAAGCTGGAATAAAAAGAGATTTCCCCACTATTCAGCTATACTTGCCCAGAACTTAACCTCAGCAATGCGTAGGAGGGAAAATGACAACATGTTGATATATTGATCATCCAGGTTGACAGCACTCTTACTGCAAGACTGGGAGAGAGGAAGCTCTACGTTCTTGTCTGCACCACTCTGGACCAGAGTTTCCTTCTCACTGAGCTAGGAGGTATGAGAAAGGGAGCTGTATTGGTTTACATACTACAGACTCTTGTTCTTCTTATCAACTCAAATAACTTTTTTCTTGTTAATGGGGATGCTTTTAGAGTCATCCCCATAGACTTTAAGTATTGGCTTTATTTTTTAATAGTCTTCACAAATTTTTGCTGGGGCTTGGGAGTGGTGGGGAGGCCAGGAGCTTCCTCTTGCTGTCATACCAGATTCCAATGACAAATCCATGTTATTTTAACCATACAGATTTATAAATGTTTTTGCAACTGTCATGTATACTGTATTTTGTCTATGCTAACATTGGTGCTAGAAATAAGGTGCCTCTTTTAAAAAATATAATAATATATTTGGTTTTGTTTTCTTGACTGGACAGTAAGTGATGAGGAAAGGTAAAACCAATGATTAATAAATTTCTATCTATGTAATCTGATACTATAATATTTGCTAAAACTGTTAACCTAGACAAATATGGAAGCGGACCATATGCCTAATAAGCTAATAGCTTTATGGGAATAAATTGAAAAATGAAAACCTTAATGTATGTTGGTTGTTATCATGGAATTTGCAAGCTAATACAAGCGATACATGTATTTCAAATTAACTACCAGTTTTAAAGGAAAAATAAAAGTGATTAGAGAGTTTTCAGAAATCTAAGGCCTTGCAGAAATTGTGAAGCCATTTGCATTTGGAGCGATATAATTAGAGATGGACTTTACCTTGTTCACCCACCATTTGGTAAAAATATAGTTTGATAAATTTATTATAGGGAAAAGATAAAATTAAGAGCTTTCACCAGAGAAAACTCTCATCTAATACAGCATCCTTGTATATACATTAAATTAAGATGTCCCCTACTCACTATAAATGTGCAGCCTCAAGGTAACCAGAACATATTTAGAGAAAAAGCTATTTGAATAAAAATGCAAAAATGAAAATAAATATTTGGGAGAATCTATGTAAAATTCTCACTAGAGTCACCAGAACAAATCGAAATTCAATAAAGGTTTATTGCCAAGCCCATTGTCATAGAACATTTTCCTATGTTTTCTTCTAGGAGTGTTACACTTAAGTTTTTAACCCTTTTAAAAATTGGACAAATTATTTAAATAGATATTTCTCCAAAGAAGACATACGAGTGGCTAGCAGATACATAAAAAGAGGCTTAACTTAACTAATCCTCAAGGAAATGAAAATTAAAACCACAATAACATAGGAAATGAGCCTCTAGAATCTCTATGTAGAAATCCTTACTCCTATGGTGAAACTGTTAGAAGGTAGGACCTTTGGGTGGTGATGAGGTCATGAGTCAGAGATCTCATAAGTAGGATTAGTCCCTTATAAAAGAGGTTCAGTGGAGACCCCTTGCCCCTTGGTACCTCTTTTATAAGGTGAGTCTGCTTCCTCACTGTTTCTGAGGAAGCAGACTTTGAACAGACACTGAATCTGTTGGCTCCTTGATCTTGAACTTCCCAGTCTCCAGATCTGTAAGAGATAAATTACTATTGTGTATATGCTACCCAGTCTATAGTATTTTGTTTTAGTGGCCAGACTAAAACAGAGATATCACTTCACATCTGTTAGAATGGCTACCTTCAAAAAAATAAAAGACAACACAAGTTGGCAGGAGGTGGAGAAATTGGAACCCTTGTGCACTGTTGGTGGGAATGTAAAATGGTACTGTTGCTATGAAAAACAGTGTAGAGTTTACTCACAAAACTAAAAATGAACTCACATATAATCCAGCAATTTCACTTCTGGGTATACATCTAAAAGATTTACCTCTTGAAATCAGGATCTCTCATTGCAGCATAAGTAACAATAGCCAAGATATGGAATCAATACAAGTGTCAGTTTATATATGAACAGGTAAATAAAATGTGGTATGCATTGATATATAGATATATATAGTGGTATATACCAGTGTGTATATATATATACACACACACACTGATATATACCACTATATATATCTATACCACTAAAATAGCATTTCATGTATGTATGTGTGTGTTTGCGTATATATATATGTATATATATGTATATAATATGTGTGTTTGTATATATATACATGTGTATGTATATATACACATATATACGTATATGTACATATACGTACACACACACACACACATGCATATACATGAAATACTATTTTAGCCTCTAAAAAAGTGAATTATGTTGTATTCAACAATATTGGTGAACCTCGAGAACATTATTCTAAGTGAAACAAATCAGTTACACAAGGACAAATACTGCCTGATTCTATTTACCTGAATTACCTAAAATAGTCAACCTGATAGAAGCGGAGAATAGAGTGGTGGTTGTCACAGGCTGGGGGGAGGAGGAAATGGGGAGTAGTTACTGTTTAATGTGTTTAAAGTTTCCTTTACATAAGGAGAATAAGTTCTAGAGATCTGTGTAGAACATTATGCCTATAGTTAACAATAGTGTATTGTGCACTTAAACATGTGTTAAGAAGGTAGGTCTCATGTTAGATGTTCTCTCCTCATTACAAAATACAAAATGAACTACAAACTAAAAACAAATAAATCCAGTAAAGTAGGAATACACTATTTTTGAGAAATTCATATTGCCAATGAAGACTTAATTATATCTATTCTAAAAAGTATGTGACAGTTTCAAACTGAAAACAACAGTTGATTCTTAATATTTCAAAGGCTGTACACAGGTTGACAAATACCTGTAGCCCACAAAGAGGGTCACATTCACCAATATCCTCTTCAGAAGTGGCCAGTAAGACTAATAAAATAGAAAGAACTTTCCACAGGGTGGAGCCAGGGACCAAGAAAAATAGATTCAGAGGCAGGGCCTATGAGATAGCCAAATCAGGGCTTACGCTAGGGATAATTTGAGAAGAGTTCCTTCCTGGTAGACCACATCATCCTATATAACCTGGTGACCATATTGGTTCAAATACCACAGATGCTGACTTCTTACTGATTTCTTTTTCATTTGCTGTATTCCCTTCCACAGACTCTAAAATATTGAGTTTTATTTGTTTGTTATATATAGTTTCCCCAATTTTGCTGGGAAGTTGGTATTGCTCCCCTGAAGATAGAGGAACTTTGCTTTGTCTTCCTAACAGCAGTTTCAGAATGTCTGTGGACCAGTGCCTATTTCTCCATTTTGCATTTCTGAACGTGGTTATTCTGTCTTGCATTTTCTGTGTATGTTAATGGAGAAGTGGTAGGCTTATGCTTAGTCATTTTAGTTCATGTGGCACTGGACCCAAAGGAGCCACATTTAGAAATATGAAAAAATTATATCACCTGAGATTTGGTAATGTCCTAAATATTCCTCATTTTCTCACTCTAGATTGACTCTCCTCTCTTCTCCACCCTAAGAAGGTGTCATAAAGTCACAGAGGTTCTCTGCTTGGGCCTGCAGTTTGCCCAGCAGTCCTTTGAAATCTAGCTGGGGGCAGCCATGCTCCCATAGCTTTGCAAGGCACACTGACCAGCCCTAACAGAGTGCAGGGAACAGAGCCTGAGATTTGCTTCTAATCAATTGATGAACAGACATCATTTGCTTAACTATATAAGCTGAAAGCAGTTTAAGAAAATGCACAATTTACAGTTGCTGGGGAATGCTGTGAGAAGGCAGGCACTCTCACTTACTGCTTCTAGGAGTGTAGATAAATAGGTAACTTGGCAATAGATATAAAAAGCATTAAAATTATAAGAGATATAAATATTTCTCTAACTTTTGGCTGTTATAAACAATAATTTGTTGTATACAATAGCAGCTATTTTTTCCAATATTTGAGGCAAAATATTACTTATTATCCTATTAATTTTTACCATCTTCACAAACAATAATTATAATTTTTCCATATATATATGGCTGCATGTGTTATTTTGTGAAATGCTTACCTACCTTGATTTCACAACTGCTTGTGTATTCATTTAATGGGAAACACTATTAAGAACAAGCAAACTGTTTTTAACCCAAGTTTCTCCCCCTTTTGCTCTAGAAACAAGACTAGGAAAGGGCTATCCACGTGCTTTTCCAAAACGTTCTTTTGTTCAGCAACTATTAATGAACACCATCATGTATTAGGTACAGTGTTAGGCACTAGGGTAAGGTAGTGAAGTATAAATAAAACACAAACAAAGAAACAAAAATTCAGCCTTTACAGAACAGTTAATATTCTAGTTTATTTTAAACTACTGAACAACTTACAGAATGATGTGATTTAGCTGTGTCCCACCCAAATCTCATGTTTTGATTCCCAGGGCTGGGGAAGGGACTTGGTGGGAGGTGATTGGGTCATGGGGGTGAAATTTCCCCATGCTGTTCTCGTGATAGTGAGTTCTCAGGAAATCAGGAGATCTGATGGTTTAAAAGTGCATGTCACCTCCCCCCTCTCTCTCTCTCTCTCTCTATCTCTCTCCGCCCCCTCTGCCACCATGTGAAGAAGGTGGTTGCTTCCCCTTTACCTTCTTCCATGATTATAAGTTTCCCGAGGCCTCCCAGTCCTGCTTCCTATAAATCCTGCAGATCCGTGAGTCAGTTAAACCTCTTTCTTTATATATTACCCAGTCTCAGGTAGTTCTTTATAGCAGTGTGAAAACAGGCTAATACTTAGTGTAATCATACATGTTAAGTAATAAAAATAAAAACATACTTCCACACTTTCCTGCCCCTCACACTTTGTTTTAATAAATGTATAAACTAACTATCCTCCTGACTCCTCCCAAACAAGAGCTTCTTCTTTTTGATAATGATAAAGTACGTATTAAATAATTAATTCTAGAGAGACTATGCTAAGGTAAAATATTTTTAATTCCTCAAACTCATCATTGATTTATAACCTGCAGTATTCACTTATATCTAATAATTTTACATCAAATACTGCACTTACCTGAGGATAGATTTAATGGTCACTGCAACAAATAAAATCTGCTCTGCAAGTCTTGGAAAGTGAATGAAATATTGAACTGTTTCCTATGATTCATCAAAGCCCAGGAAAAACAAATGATCTTTATGGAGCTGTATTTTCCTCCTCTTCCTTTTCTCTTTTCTCTTCCCTCTTCTCCATCCTCCTTTTTTCTTGACTAATGTGATATACTAGTCAAGATTTAGAGTCATCCTCATAGACTTTAAGTGTTGGCATCATTTTTTAATAGTCTTCACAAATTTTTGCTGGGGATTGGGAGTGGTGGGGAGGGCAAGAGCTTCCTCTTGCTGTCATACCAGACTCCACTGCCAAATTTTGTATATATTTGTGCTTAGGTCTGTATGTGTGGAGATATATATCTATACTGTGTTGTGTAGTATTTTTTTCTTTGATTTTGTGTGGGTCTTTTGGCATTTTGGAAAGTCCTTTACAGTGTTTATCTTTGTAACAAAATTTTAGTATTATCTTTCTTGTGTTTGTATGGAATACATATACTTTTGTCAGTGAATTAATCATTTTAAAAGATGCCCTATGCCTTCAAGCTACTGCATATGGGGCAATAAAGATTATTTCAATATCCAAATTTATTTCTTTTAATTATTTTCACATAATTCCTTTTAACATTGTAAGATACATAATATTTATGCCCAATACTATTATTCTTATTCCCATCTTGATTTTTATATTGCATCTTCCATTATATAATAATAAATTTTTACTGCAGTATTTTTCCCAGGATTTTCCAGTCACTCTTTAGTTTACTGTAGCTTTTCTTCAAAAATACTTCATATGTAAAATGAATGTTGCTATTTCATGTTAAATACCATTTGGTCAGTATTCTTTATACTTGGAAGACAGGTTTGCTGAGTGTCAGATCCTTATATCACATTTTCCTCCCTTAAGTCCTTTTGTAGGTGTTGATCTAATGTCTTCTGGAAACGAACATTGGCACCAAACTGATTATTTGGCTTTTCATTTCTAATCTGCCTATCTTATTTTCTATCCTTTATAAGTGATATCGTCTTTTTCACCTAGAAACCAGATTGTTTTCCTATAAATCCAATAGCTATATGAGAATATGTTTCAGTGCATTTGTGGTCCCTTGCTTTGATTTTCTCCTTCAAAACTCAACTTTCCAAATTCTGTGTTTTTGGCTCCTGTATTTTCTGTCACTAACTGGTCAATGATTATTTTAATTTGGTTTTCTTTACTTTTTTCCCCCCTAATTTCAGTACTCTGTGTACCCTACTATACAGTTTCCCTTCTTCTTATTGATTCTCTATTAATTGGCCTTTTCCACTGAGTTTCTATTGCTTTTCATAAAAAGTTGTGATTTAATCTTTAATATTTTTGTATTACTGTTGGAATGTTTGGCTAAAATCTTTATCTGCTTCTAGGTCTGCGTTTTCTTATATGTGTTATTTTTCTGTTGTGGAATTTTGTTGATTCCCCTCCCCCAGCACATTTTCTTACTTTAATATTATTTGGATACTTTGACTGTTTCTCTGTCAGTGCATTTTGGTTTTAGTGATATTCTCTGACAAGAAATTAGCAGGAGATAACAATGGCCATTACATAATTTTTAAGTATCACTTTTTTTATTATTTACTTAATTTGTTTTTAGATGTGTATATTTTTATTATTAATATATATTATGCATTTTTCATATTGTTGATTATTGATAGTAAAGGTCATTTTACAAACAAGTCAGCAACTATTTTGTTATATGCCTAGTAATATTTTAATAGGTATAGTAATTTTTTTACAGGTAGTATTATTTTATATGTCTTTAAGTCCTCAGTCACTGAAATTATAATCTTTTACCATTGATGATTCAGATAACATAAACCTCTTTAAACACTGCAACAGTATGGAGTTTAACACAGGAAATTAAATGCTTGCAAATCTGTTGAAAGGACTGATAAGTAAAGGTCAAGGAAAGCCACCAATATATCTCAGGTTTGTTGCTAGCTTTTGGGGAATTATAAAGTTGCTATTTTCAACCCAGCTCAAAACATACAGGAAATTATTGCTGATAGTTACTGCTGTGCTGGCTGCAGCATCAAAGTGAATGATTCTTAGGGCAATAGACAATGGACACTAAAAATATCTCGCATCTATCCCATCTATGTGTCTGACTATTGTGGCAAGAGAAAGAATGATAGCTGTGTTTCACTTCTGCTTTCCAAATCTAACAAGAATCTCTGACGTT
Source organism: Alouatta palliata (assembly GCA_004027835.1). Classification (NCBI taxonomy): domain Eukaryota; kingdom Metazoa; phylum Chordata; class Mammalia; order Primates; family Atelidae; genus Alouatta; species Alouatta palliata. Next base: position 85,574 of record PVKV010001424.1, read on the forward strand.
GTTATAATCTAATCGAAGTCCTGCCACATGCATTCTGGGAAACTTACTTCCCAGACATCAGTTTCTAAGTTAAGGATAGAGCATAGAAGTGGGTGAAAATGCTTCTAAGCACCAGTGATCAATCCAGCCCAACCATCCCCTTTGATTTCTCCCTGTCAATACATAACTTTCTATTCATATTTATTTGCAAAACAATGACAGCAACAACATATGACTACTTAACATGATGTGAGTAACAGCAATGTCTTTCCTCTCTTCGCCAGATTCCCATTAGTCACTGCATGTAGTACCAGATAGTGTTCATTCCTTTCTAATTCAATCACAAGTCTACTTGCATATCTGGTAACAAAATATTGGATGATAAAATTCACATCTATCAAATCACTTTATATGTAGTTTTGTGGGAAAAAAAGGCAATTGGTAAGATGCAAAACAATGAAGAAAATGTGCATATTCCTATAGTTCTTACCTAGCAATTGGCATTTATTTATTTGAAAATGTGCAGTGCAGTATTGTTTATTACAGTCACAATTCTGTGTAATTGATCATTAAAGCTTATTATTGATGTCTAACTGAAATTTTGTTCATATTTCCCCTTTCCCATTCAATTGCCTCTCTCAGCTTCTGCTAAGAAGCTGAGAGTACCATTCTACTCTCTACTTCTATAATTTTTTTTTAGATTCCACATGTAAGTGAGATCATGCAGTAATTGTCTTTTTGTGCCTGGCTTATTTCACTTAGCATAATGTCCTCCAGATTCATCATGCTGCAAATGACAGAATTTCCTTCTCCAAGGCTGAATATAATTCCATTATATAAATACATACTACATTAAAAAATCCATCCATATAATGATAGACACTTAGGTTGATTCCATATCTTAGCTATTGGGAATAATGGTGCAATTAAGATGGTAGTGCATATATCTTCTTGACATACTGATTTCAGTTCCTTTGGATATATACCCAAAAGTAAGATTGCAGGATCATAAGGTAATAATATTTTTAGTTTTCTGATAAACCTTCATATTGTTTTCCCTAATAATTGTATTAATTTACGTCCTTGCTTATAGTGTATAAGGGCTCCCTTTTCTCCACACTCTAATCAACAGGTATTTTTTTATAATAGCCATTGTACTGTATATGGGGTCTTATCTCATTGTGGTTTTAATTTGCATTTTTAGGATAATGAGTGATGATGAGCATTTTTTTCACATATATGTTGACCATCTATGTGTCTTCTTTTGAGAAATGTCTAATTAGGTTCTGCGTTCATTTTTTAATTGGGTTGTTTGCTTTCTTGTGTTGAGTTGTTTGAATTCCTTACATATTTTGGATATTAACAACTTTTCAGATATACAGATTACAAATATTTTTTTTTCCCATTCCATGAGTTGTTTCTTCATTCTGTTGATTTTTTTCTTGGCTGTGCTCAACCTTTTTAGTTTGATGCAATCCTATTTGTGTATTTTCACTTTTGTTGTCTATGCTTTTGAGGTAATATTGAAGAAATCCTTGCCTAGACAAATGTCCTGGAGCATTTCCCCTCTATTTACTTCCAGTAGTATTACAGTTTTAGATCTTATGTGTAAGTCTTTAATCCATTTTGAGTTGATATTGTATATGGTGAGAGATGTGGGTCTAATTTCATTTTCTGTGTGTGGATATCATTTCTCAATGATGCCTATTGAAATCTGTTCTTTTTCTATTGTATGTTCTTGGTACTTTATAAAAAATCAATTAACCATAAATGTGTGAGTTTATATCTGGGCTCTCTATCATGTTCCATTGGCCAATGTGTCTGATGTCTTTTTTTCCTCAAATTTATTCATTTTAAAATTGACATAAACTTTATGTATTTATACCATGCAACATTATGTTTTGAAATATTTAGACATTGTGGAATGATTACATCAACCTAATTAGCAAATGCACTACCTCACATAATTATTATCTTTGTGATGAGAACACTGAACACCCACTCTTTTAGCATTTTTCAGTAATACAATATATCATTATTAACTATAACATCATTATCCTGTACAATAGATCTATTGAAGTTATTCCTTTTAATGGTAAAGATGTGTTATTTCACCAACCATTGGTCAGTGTGCCTGTTTTTTATGACAGCACCATGCTGTTTTGATTACCATAGCTTCATAATAGATTTTGAAGTATGGTAGTGTGATGCTTTCAGCTGTGTTCGTTTTGCTCATGATTACTTTGTCTATTCAAGGTCTTTCGTGGTTCCATACGAGTTTTGAAATTGTTTTTTCTATTTCCATAGGCATGCACAACCATGACTCGTTAACATACAAATTTTTGTAAAGATGGGGTCTTGCTGTGTTGCCCAGGCTAGTCTCAAACTCCTAACCTCAAGTAATCCTCCTCTCTCAGTATCCCCAAATACTGAAATTGTAAGCATAAGCCACTGCATTTGGCCTTATGTTTATTCTTAAGAGTAATGTAAGTCTTTTGTAGGCAGCATTTTGATAGATCTTTGATTTTTCTTTTTTTTTTTTCTTTTATTTTTTAATCCGTTCAGCTCCTCTGTGGCTTTTAAATTGAGAATTTAATCCATTTACATTTAGACTAAAGTTTCCCAATTATTTTGTTCCTTTATTTCACTCTTGCTGTATTTCTTTCTGACTTGTTTTATTCTTGTAGTGGTATATTTTATTTCTTTCTCTCTGTATTTTGTGTATTTAGTAGGAATTTTTTTTCTTTATGATTACCGTGAGGCTTATATAAAACACCGTCATATTATAATGCTCTAATTTAAGCTAACAGTGCCTTAATTTCAATGGCATACAAGACACTGCACTTTTAATTCTTATCCTCCACAGGCTGTGCTATTGATGTTGTATTTTACTTTAACATTTCATTCTATTAATGTCATGCTATTTATGTATATTGTGTACCTGTTAACCAATCATAGTTTTTTAAAATGAATTTTGTTTTTAACTCTTATACTAAAGAGTGATTTACAAACTACTTTTACAATATTAGAGTATTCTGAATTTGACTACATATTTACCTTTGCCGGTGGGTTTTGTACTTTCATATCCTTCATATTGTTGCTTATCATTATTTTGTTTTAATGTGAAAACTCCCTTTAGCATTTCTCATAAGAGTAGTCTCATGTTGATGAAATCTTTGTTTTTTGTTTTGATTGTTTTGTTAACCTCTCCTTCATTTCGAATGGACAGTTTTGCCAAGGATAATTTTCTTGTTTGGCTTCTTTTTTTTTTTTCTTTTAGCACTTTTCATATGTCAACCCATGTTCTCTTAGCTTGAAAGGTTTCTGTTGAGAAGTCTGTTGATGACCTTATGGAAAGTTCTTTATATGTGACAAGTTTCTTCCCTCTTGCTGCTTTGAAATTCTCTTTGACTTTTGGCAATTTGATTATAATGTGTCTTGGAGTATTCTTTTTTATTATTATTTGATCTTGCTTAGCATGCTCTGGGCCCCCTGAATCTGCATGTCCATATAATTTCCACAATTTTAGAAGTTCTCAGACAGTATTTCTTAGAATAAGCGTTCTTCCCCTTTCTGTTGCTCTTCTCTTTCTGAAACTACCATGATTTATATACTTGTATATTTAATTATGTCCTGTAGGTCCATATGTTTTTTTTCTTTTAATATCTTTTTTCTTTTTATTCTCATAATTGGCTGATTTCAAATGACCTGTTTTTGAATTTACTAGTTCTTTCTTCCACATGATTGACTTTGCTCTTTAAATTCTCTATTGAGTTTTTCAGTTCTGTCACTGATTTTTTTTCAGCTCCAAGGTTTCTTTCTTTTTTTTTTTCCCCCTTGGGGGTTGAGGGTTGGTTTCTACTTAATTATTAAACTTCTTATTTTATTCTTACATTATTTCCTAATTTTATTTAGTTGTCTATATATTCTTGCATCTCATTGAGCTTAAGGTGATTATTTTGATTTTTTTCCTGGCAATTTGTATATCTTCATTTCTTTGGAGTTGGTTATTGAAGTTTTATGTTTTCTTTGGTGGTGGCATCTTTGCTTGATTCTTTGTTATCCATTCAGTCTTGCATTGGTATCCGTATATTGGAAGTAGCAAATCCGTCTTTCATTGTTTACAGACCTGTTTCAGCAAGGTGAAATAATCTGGGATTACCTCCGGGATAGCAGTTGAGTAAGATTGCATCTGGGTCTCATGGCTGATACTGAGTCTGTAATAGAGAAGGCAGTGAGCAGGTCTGTTACCAGGGGCTCTACTGCCTGTGGGTCCTATCTAGTCCCTGGGTAGACTGGACTTTGTCCAGCTTTTTGGTCTATAGATTTGTGCTATAATTAAGTCTCATCTCAGGGTTTGCAAATAGCAGATCTGTTACCACATGCACGATGGATGTAGCTTTCTCCAGGTCTCTGGAAGGGATCCTGTTATATCACTAGATGAATCCTTGGGCTGGCTGTACTTTTCAAGTTGATGACTAAAATAGGCTGGAACTCAGACACGATTTTGTATGAGACCACAGCTGAAACCGAAATCTTTAGACCTGTCTCTAAGGCCATTAATAGAGTGTCTTCCAGTAGTTTCCTGAGTGAGCAGGCCTGGTTTCATACTGTAGTTGAGAAGTGCTAGAGCCAATTTCCCGGGATTCACCGTGGGATTGGGGTCAGTGTGTCAGCCTGCAGAGCACTGCTGGACAGGCCTCCCGCTTGGTCTCCAGGTGGACGGAACTGCTCTAAATAGACAAACAAGAGGGACTGGGACTGAGATCCAGGGCATTTGAGGATCTGCTATGGGACAAATTGCCAAGCATTCCACAGGAACTCAGATAGGAACATCTCCGAGTAGGATTCTTCCTGGGCAAGACTACTCTCAGATCTCAGTTGAAAGATTGCTAAAACTGAGGTTCTGAGTTATTTCAGAATTTTCTGTGGAACAAAAGTTGGCAAGTGTAGCCCGTATCACTGGTGGACGAGACTCAGCATATCTCTGTGTGGGCAGCATTGCTCTCAGACTGCAGCTGTAAAGAGATACATCTGAAATTCAGGGCCCTTTTAGAATCTGATAGGGAATGAAGTTGGGCAAGCCTGACCAGGAGTCTCCCAGCAATTATCTGCATAGGCAGGATATTAGTTAGTATTTAAAACTTCTCTTTTACTTTCCATTCAATTCCATGTTTCATTTGTCCACAATTAACTCCTCAGAAGTTTACAATATGTTGCTTAGTAGGGTGACTCAAATTTTTATTCCCAAAGTGTTTGATCTTGCCTGTATTTGATTGTTGTCATTTATTATTGTTTATCAATAGATATGGAAATATCAGAAAAACCTCAGAAAAACCACTAGTTAAAAAACACAATCCTCTCAGACTCTATTGACTAAGACAAGCCCTTCTGCTTCTTCACAAATTAGAATTAAGACTGCAAACACTTAATACATCTTCTTTGATCTATTGGTTCTGTTGTATTAGGAACCTGTAACTGTGAGGTGGTTTTCACAATTTCCAGTTTATTGAAACCATCATTGTGCCCTTGTAAAAGTATTTTGCTTAGAAACAAAGATCTCTACATCATCAAAACAGTAAATTATAAGAATCATCATTTTAAAATTTTTGAGGGAATTTTTCAGGGTTATAATAAAAGAAGTCATTCTCATTTGAACTATGTATTTCTCAATCTGGTTTGTTTTGGTTTTGGCTAAAAGAGAAAGGAGTATCTTTTTTGTTATCAGAGCAAATTTGTAAAACAAATTTGTAAAAGTAAAATTTGTAGAACATTTCTCCAAACCGACCAAGTGTTGTTATATAGAAAATGTCATATTTAAGTCTTCTATAAGCCATTCCACTATATTATTAGGCTCTTTTTTAGATGGAGTGTTACTCTGTCGCCGAGGCTGGAGTGCAGTGGCAACATCTCGGCTCACTGCAACCTCCGCCTACCGGGATTCAAGCAATTCTCCTGTCCCAGCTTCCTGAGTAGCTAGACTACAGCTACATGCCACAATGTCCAGCTAATTTTTTTATTTTTAGTAGAGACAGGATTTCACCCTATTGATCAGGATGGTCTGGAACTCCTGGTCTCAGGTAATCTGAGACCCAAATTTTTGGGATTACTATGCCTGGCTAGGCTCGCCTCCTGTGGATGATGAGGTACATAGCGATATGTGTGATTCCCCTGAGAATGAACCTTTATTCCCTTGCTGTACAGTGAATGTCTTTGTATAAGCAATATAAGTTATCATGGCAGTGAATAATTTATTTTGTGAATTCATAGATGAGAATGAGGTCCAAACATTGCAGATGGAGACATGACACTACCAGTGGAGACAAATTGCTGCCACCTCTGTGACTGAAAAGTTAAAGTTTATTAAACTGATGCCAGAACTTACTGCTATACTTTCCTTCAGTAATATACACCATATATAGGGCTTCTCTTTGATTCTTTCTGTGGGCATTTTGGTCATTAAGCAGTGGAGGTAGCCAGATTTACCTTGGTGAGGAGAAGCCTATGTATTTGAAGATACACAACTTCCAGCATTCTTTCTCAGTTTGTTAATGAGCCCACTGATTAAATTTAAGGTGACAGGCAAAGAGCTTGATGGACGTTCACTGGATGACAAATCTTATCTATTTGATTATTGCAGATTTCTTTCACAGCACGTCCTTTTGAAAATATTTACACAGATACTATATATCTTTACCTGCTTTGCCAATTCTTGAGTTTTTTCTTAATTTTCTACAGTAAACTTTCTCCCAGTCTTATAATTGTTCAGCTTCTAAGGTATTTGTCATCTGGGTAAATTATTAATCAACACATCTGACTGTTGGTATGGATGAATTAAGGTTTAGATGAATTACTGGAACCTTTGGGGAATTCTTTTCTCAAGTGAAGTGAATGAATTCCATACTCAAAGTTCTGCACCCAAGGGGAATTCCCTTCACTGTTATATTTCTGTTTATGATGGTCAATTTTATGTGTCAACTTGGGTGGACAACAGGGTGCCAAACTATTTGGCCTAACATTATTCTGAGCAAGTCTGTAAGAGTGTTTTGAATGAGAATAACATTTGAATTGGTAGAATAAGAAAAGGAGATTGTCCTCCTTAATGTAGGTGGCCCATATCTAATCAATTGAAGGCCTTAAGAGAAAAAAAAACACTTACTCTACCATGTTTAAGAGGGAACTCCTCCTGTCTGACTGCTTAAGTTGAGATATCTCCTTTTCGTTCCTTTGGACCTGAACTAAAACTTAGCTCTTCTTGACCTTGAGCTTGTGTATTCTTAGGCTAAAGGACCAAAACTTACATCATTGGCTCTCCTGGTTCTCCAGCTTGCTGACTGCAGATTTCAGACTTCTCAGTCTCCGTCTCAATCCGTTTGGGTTGCTGTAACAGAATACCATAGATTAAGTGGCTTAAACAACAAATATTTATTTCTCATAACTCTGAAAGTTGGAAGTTCTAGATTAAAATTCCAGAATGGTTGGGTTATTGGTGGCAGCCCTCTTTCTTCCAAATTATGTCATCACATGGCCTTCTTTGATGCGTGCATACTGATTAAGAAGGTGTTCTGGGGAAGTGGGATAGAGAGGGAGAAAAGAGGAGAGAGAAAGACAGAGAGAGGAAGGAAGAGGGAGGGAGAGGGAGAGAGAGAGAAAGAGAGAAAGAGAGGGAGAGAGCTCATCTATTTCTCTTTTTATAAGAGTATTAATTCCATCATGAGGACTCTCCACTCTCAGGACCTAATCAAATTTTAATTATATTTCAAAGGCCCCACCCCCAAATAAAATTATACTGGGATTTGGAGTTTCAACACATAAATGTAGGGGTTAGGCACAAACATTTGGTCCATAGCAGCTTCTGTAATCCCATAAGCCAATTCCTTTCAGAATGGATTTATTTTTTCTGTACCAGTCAACTGTTTTTTATGAAATCCCCTGTGAGGCCATTGGATACGAATTGAAGAAGATGTGGAAATTCAGGCAAAATAGGGCTCATGAGAGTCTGAAATGTCAAAACCTTGCACTTTTAGTGCAAATGCTACCTCTTCCAAGTAGACTTTGGGCCCATTTCTTTCAGCCATGCTTAAATCTAACTCTAATTACAGTTCTGGAAGTAACAAAAAGAGAGGAAATGAATATTATATCATGAAGAATAGTGACTGCTTCAAGTGAGGAAAATATAGAATATTCAAATGAAAGGATTGTAGCCTCTTCATACAGAAGAAAAATTGGGTAAGGTAGGATTGTTGAATTTAGGCATTCAACATACTCATGTTCACCCAAATCCTCTCAAATGTCTCCAGTATGATATTCAGGTTATTACTGTTTCCCTATTAATGAAAAATCTGCAGCAGATCTACATTCAACTTGTTTGTAAATCTGTTATGCAGAATCAAACTTTGGATCTGGTTTGAAATAAAAATAATTTTTTAAAATAAGACATAAAAAATCCTTTTGGATAAACCATAGAAACATGGTATCTGACTATGCCTTTAACTAAGTATTCAAAGGTCTAAACTTGTCATTTTATTGTTGTTGTTAACATTCCAGTGTAGTCAGAAAAAATCCAGAACATCTATAGGCATCACTCCTACCACAGAAATCTAGGGCAGCAGTTATTTGGTGTGTTGAGGCATTGTCTTTCATAGGTACTTCATTTCTGGCCACTGACAGTTGATGTAACTTTTGTCCTGACAATCCCGAGACCATCAGTATCCCATATTACACAAGAGATAACAGATACTTCTACATTAAGATCCTCAAATAACAGATAGCATAAAATCATTAAACATATACATAAACACACACATACACATAAAGTTATATAAAATTATATATTTTCTTGTTCTTCATTCCAAAGAATACCAGTGCTTATAACTACTTTTGATATTTCAATCCTAATACAATAAATTCCACTAAGGATTATAGAAATAATAAATTAGGACTGTCAGATTTGACAGATAAAACTATGCCAAGAGTTGACATTTTTATTAGGTTGCATTTCCTTTTAAGGCAGTAGTGTCAACAGCTCAAAAGATAATGGACAATTTATTGTAAAGAATCACACACAGGAAGCCTCAGGAAAAGTGGAATCCATGGCAGTTGTGAGAGTTTCAGTCCAAGAAATTCTTAGATCTTCACTGTGGTATTTTGCCAGTAGCGAGATCTTAGCTACAATTTACTAAATCAGTACATTTGTACTAGTAAGTTCAACTTCTCAAATGAGATAACTATACTGTTTGTTGTATAGCAATTAAATAATTTTCCATGGGCCAGAGGTTCGCATTTGAAACAATAGCTATGATTGTGGAAGAAGAGGTTCATGAGTTATGACATTGATCTCAGACCCACTTTTTTTTTTAATTGTACTTTACGTTCTGGGGTACATGTGCAGATCATGCAGGATTGTTGCTTAGATACATACATGGCAAGGTGGTTTGCTGCCTCCATCACCCCATCACCTACATCTGGCATTTCTCCCCATGTTATCTCTCCGCACCCTCCCCACCCCCTGCTGTCCCTCGCCTAGCCCCTGCAACAGACCCCAGTGTGTGATGTTTCCCTTCCTGTGTCCATGTGTTCTCATTGTTCAACAGCTGCCTATGAGTGAGAACATGCGGTATTTGCTTTCCTGTTCTTGTGTCAGTTTGCTGAGAATGATGGTTTCCAGATTCATCCATGTCCCTACAAAGGACACAAACTCCTCTTTTTTATGGCTGCATAGTATTCCATGGAGTATATGTGCCACAATTCCCTTGCACAGTCTGTCACTGATGGCCATTTGGGTTGGTTTCAGGTCTTTGCTGTTGTAAACAGTGCTGTAATGAGCATACTTGTGCATGTGTCTTTATAATAGAACAATTTATAATCCTTTGGGTATATACCCAGTAATGAGATTGCTGGGTCAAATGGAATTTATATTTTTCGATCCTTGAGGAATTGCCACACTGTTTTCCACAATGGTTGAACTAATTTACACTCCTACTAATAGGGTAAAAGTGTTCCTATTTCTCCACATCCTCTCTAGCATCTGTTGTTCCCAGATTTTATAATGATCGCCTTTCTAATTGGCATGAGATGATATCTCAATGTGGTTCTGATTTGCATTTCTCTAATGACCAGTAATGATGAGCATTTTTTCATATGTTTGTTGGCCTCATAGATGTCTTCTTTAGAGAAGTGTCTGTTCATATTCACCCAGTTATGAATGGGTTTGTTTGTTTGTTTAATGTTAAAAATTTGTTTTAATTCTTTGTAGATTCTGGATATTAGCCCTTTGTCAGATGGGTAGATTGCAAAATTTTTTTTCCCATTTTGTTGGTTGCTGGTTCGCTCTAATGATTGTTTCCTTTGATGTACAGAAACTCTGGAGTTTAATTAGATCTCATTTGTCTATTTTGGCTTTTGTTGCCATTGCTTTTCATGTTTTAGTCATAAATTCCTTGCCTATGCTTATGTGCTGAATGGTTTTGCCTAGGCTTTCTTCTAGGGTTTTTTATGATATTAGGTCTTGTGTTTAAATCTCTACTCCATATGGAGTTAATTTTAGTGTAAGCTGTCAGGAATGGGTACAGTTTCTGCTTTCTGTACATGGCTAGCCAGTTTTCCCAATACCGTTTATTAAACAGGGGATCCTTTCCCCATTCCTTGTTTTTGTCAGGTTTGTCAAAGATCAGATGGTTGTAGATGTGTGGTGTTGCTTCTGAGGCCTCTGTTCTGTTCCATTGGTCTATGTCTCTGTTTTGGTACCAGTACCATGCTGTTTAGATTACTGTAGCCTTGTAGTATAGTCTGACATCAGGCAGCATGATGCCTCCAGCTTTGTTCCTTTTGCTTAGGATTATCTTGGCTATGTGGGCTCTCTTTTGGTTCCATATGAAGTTTGAAGTGGTTTTTTCCAGTTCTGTGAAGCAGGTTGTTGGTATCTTGATGGGGATGGTGTTGAATCTATAAATTACTTTGGGCAATGTGGCCATCTTCATGATTCTGAATCTTCTTAACCATAAGCATGGACCCACTTTTTAAATCAGTTATAATTGTCTTCATCTTCTTTTCTTCTTTTTTTCCCTCTTTTTTTTTTGTAGCTACTTTGTTTAACATTCTCTTGGTTACTATAGTAAAAAATGAACATGATACAAATTGATACAGCAGAAAATTTTATAAAGCAGACAAATCCAACAATGTGGTTTTAGGCACATGGCCCCAGCCAAAACTGTAACACCAAGTGAATTTGGAGCTGAAGTTACTTGAGGAGATTAGAGTTCTTATTAAGAAAATATAGTGGTTCTAAAATTCCTACAGGATTTCCTGGTGGCTTCATGGGATTTTCAGAATAAGACAAAACAGAATGAATTATAGCCCATTAAAGTTTCCAAATATTTCTAGAACTAATTTATACGTTTGGTTGACCTCTAAATTTATTACATGGCATTATTTATTATTAAAGACTACACAGGAATGATTTGGAGCAGGTATGGCTCACCAGATATGCCATATTTGTGTGTTTCTGAAATGCACACTGAAGCTCGTGATACTGGGGGGACCTGAGTACTAGGTGACTCAGACTGATTAAAGGCCAGTGGTGTTGTGATACTTGTCTTTTTTTTTAAATTTAGCATTTTATTGTATTAAATATTACAAGCAATTTAAATATGAATAGAGTATACAGGGGGATGTGTACTGGTTATGTGCAAATACGATACCATTTAGGACTTGAGGGTGTTGTGATACCTGTAAAATACAATATGCTATTTTTTATTTGGTTTAACATGCCCAAAAGATGTAAAAATTTTTGACCCAGAATTACACCCAGATAAATGTGATTTCCCCAGCTTTTGAATCTTCCAGCATTTTATGTTTACTTAAAACTCAGATCTGCTCTATACAGATTTGTAACAATTTTTGAACATTTTTTTTATCATGGGGAGAATATTATGTTTTATTCACAATTGTATCTTTCATAGCACTTTATATGTAATGCTTTGTATATGTTAAGTCGACAAGATAGTTCCATTTACACTAATTGATGTGCAAATATTACATTTTTGTCAAAAGACAGAATTTATCATCTTTCCCCTTTAAGATGTCAGGGGGTGAGGGGCTGGGGTAGGGATAGCAGGGAATGGGGGAATAGGGAAGGGATAGCATTAGGAGAAATACCTAATGTAGATGACGGGGTGATGGCTGCAGCAAACTACCATGGCACGTGTATTTCTATGTAACAAATCTGCATGTTCTGCATATGTACCTCAGAACTTAAAGTACATGAAAAAGTCACATATTCCTGAAAATAGATCATTAACTACATTATAAGTTACGTAATACCTACATATTTCTACCCATAAGAGGTATATGCAAACAAATCTGTTTATCAGTCCGTCTTAGGTTTTGAGTTCCCATCATCAACTCTGTTAGCATCACAAAAGGTACCTATATCTTAAAAGAAACCCTCATTAAGGAAAAACATCCCTGCAAGTAGTTACTGTAGATAGCACCATGGAAAGAATCTCCTCTCATTCTTGAAAGCCATACCTGTATCATTTTTCTACTAAAATTTACCAGCCTTTCCCTACTGTCACAGGGAGTTTTGATTTATGTCGTTCACTGTGAGGATTCAGTGAATAAGTCAATGCCAATTCTTGTGGACTCTCTGGTACACATATAATAGTTTGTCTGGTACTGTCATTTCCCTTTTACATGATATTCCAAAATGACAGAAACTGTTGGTGATCACACACACACACACATACACATGCACCATCAAGACATAATTGATCTAGATCACAAAGAATAAAAATGTAAAAATCTAATACAGTATAAAGAGTCAATGATCAAATTATGCTTAATGAAGTTTATAATCCATTTAATCTCCCCTACCCACAATCCTCCTAAATTGTACATTTGTCATGAATAGTTTAGAACATGGAAATTTGCAATGTATTTTTATTTTGAACATATTGTCTAAGTTGCAACTTTCCAAAATTTGTCTAGAATCATAATAAAGAGAGACATCTTGTGATTTTCAAATACCTCTTTTAATAATACATGCTCAAAATAGACAATGAGATTACTTAGGTGCATATACAGACACATATCACTCACTATGAGGATTCAGTAAATAAGTTAATGGGTGTTCCTCTATGCGCTCTGGTACATACAATAAAAAGCTTTTAACACGGACAATTTTTATTAAAAATTATTTTTTGAAGTGGAGGGCAAGGAGAGGGAGAGCATTAGAACCAATATCTAATGCATGCAGGGCTTAAAACCTAGATGATGGGTTGATAGGTGCAGCAAACCACCCTGGCACATGTATACCTATGTAACAAACCTTCACCTTCTGCATATGTATCCTAGAACTTAAAATAGTATTTTAAAAAATTATCATTTTTAAATATGCATAAACATAACTACCCAATGGATTAGATGGACATTTAAAGCCAAATGACTGCTATTTCTAGTAATATTGTCACAGGACCCTTGGGTTGTCACTTTTCTGGCCAGAAATCTCTGTGGCCAGTGGCACCTTTGCCTGAGTATTGCTCAGGCATGCTGGGCTTGTTCTGCCCACTCAGCCAGGCAGGCTGCTCTTGGCTCATGCTACCAGCCTGGTTCCCATGCCTGTCAAGGGCAAGCCAAGTGTGGAGCAGTGAGGGGTGTGTGAGCGAGTGAGCATGTGGTCTGGTCACTGCATACAGCAAGGCATGCCAGCTGTGGTGGGGTAGGCGGTTCCAAGTGCCAGCATGGGGGCTAGCTCCTGCAAGGCTGCAGCTGGATCTGGCACAAGCAGCTTCTGTGGTTGGCACCAGGGAACATGGTTGCACCCAGACCTTAGAGACACCGGGAACCACAGAGCCCCAAAGAGGGTGTCACAGCTCTGGCTCAGGGAGCTCCCAGGTCTGGGCTCCCTGGCTGGCCGCAGCTCTTCTCTCTTTCCCTGTTGTCTCCTTGTCACTTGCAATGTGGCAAACAAGGGGCATCTTTTAGCCCTGTTTGTGTTACAGTTCTTTCAGCCCCACCGTTTTATGGGTCCTGAGTTCTTGTCCTGCATCCAGGAAAAATGATGTATGTGGACAAGTGGAGGGTGAGTAAGGCAAAGAATGGCTTTATTTCATGACAGAACAGCACAGAGGAGACCTATAGTGGGTAGCTCCTCTCCACAGTCAGGTCGTCCCAGTGAGTATCCAGGTCTCAGCAGAGAGGAGACCCACAGTGGGTAGCTCCTCCCCACAGGCAGGCTACCCTGTCGTCTACCTGAGTCTAGATGAGTCCACGGTTTTTATGGGCTTCAGAGGAGAGGAAATGCGTGCCTGATTGGTCTGTGGGTAGCCATGGGCAGGCCAAGAAAAAGCATGTAAGTTTTCACTCTGGGCCGTGAAACAGGCAGCCTGGAGCCCAGGCCTCAGGCCGTCCTTGGCTTGAAGGTGTGGTTTCACAGAGACCCAACCCTTTCCACCCAGGATGATGTTTGCCTCCTGCCACCATTAACAAGACATGCACAGTGCCTGTGGTGTCCAGGCTGTTGCTTCAGGGAGCCTACGGGCCCAAGCCAAGCTGCCATTTAGCCCCCCTTCCACCTCCCTCCCATGCTTATTGGTGCCCAAAGTCCAGAGGGCACCAGGGTGGCAGGGGGCTGGCATGACAGTGCCTCGGCTCAGCCACAACGTGGTTCTGAAATGGGAGCAGGCTCTGGGAGTGGGGAGAGGCCAGGCAGCAGGAACAAGTACTTCGGAGGCTGCAGGGGCGGGGAGCTTCCCACACCTCCCACCCACGCAAAGTGTAGGGATACCCAGGCCACAGCCACGATTAGGCAGATGCAGTTGTGCATGTGAGGGTGGGGCTCCCAATCCTCCAGCTTGGAAGAGGGTGGGGCTTACACCTTTGCCAGCTTCCGCCAGCTCCACGGAGCTGCAGTCCCTGCTCGCCTCCCCCAGTGACCTAGCCTCATGGCAGCGGCCACTCTAGATGGGGTGCCACGTCCATCAACATCTCATTTTGAAGCAATGTTTTGTGTTGGTTCACCATGTGAGCTCTCCAACAGCCCATTGCTTCCGAATCCTGGATATGTCACATAAAAATGGCAGGACCATGGACTAATTAACACGATTCAAACTAAGTTTTCTTATTTTTAAAATAAGAGTAACAAGAGTAACTATTTCATAAGATTATCATGAAGATTAGGCATCAGTGCCTGTACTGGCAAGCATTTAATAAATGTCAGCTATTGTTGTTATCATAAATTTTCACAAATGGAAAATAGAGACTATATAAATGCTGGCACAAAATAATGGATTTGTTGAATTATTTCCTTCAATAATTCACAACCATATTTCCAATTACTGCCTTCTTATAACACAAAAGGTAGAAAATGTATGATTTTTGAATTTCTTAGCACAGGGAAAGTATGTATATCTACCCAGAGATATTGTCTTGGTCATGTGATTTGCTTTGACCAATCTAATATAAATTTGTCAGAAGCTATTCAAGAACTATAAATCACAGCCGGGCATGGTGGCTCACGCCTGTAATCCCAGCACTTTGGGAGGCTGAGGCAGGTGGATCACTTGAGGTCAGGAGTTTGAAATCAGCCTGTCCAACATGACGAAACCCCGTCTCTGCTAAAAATACAAAATTAGCCGGGCATGGTGGTGCATGTCTATAATCCCAGCTACTCGGGAGGCTGAGGCAGGAGAATCGCTTGAATCTGGGCGGCAGAGATTGTAGTTAGCCAAGATCGTCCCACTGCATGCCAGCCTGGGTAACAAGAGCAAAACTCCATCTCAAAAAAAAAAAAAAAAAAAAAAAAAAAAAAAAAAAAAAAAAAAAAAAAATAGAACTATAAAGCACATCAGCTGTTTGAATAGAGATATTTTCATATAAACGAATCTTCATAATTAGATATTACTGGCAACTTAATTAAAAAGTAAAAGGAAACACTACATTTTCATGGAGTAGCTGTGGAAAGCACTTACTATCCCTAAGGCTGGAGGTTAAAAAGGGAAGAGACTGAAACTGTTAATAACAGAAGTTTGAAGGAGAGAACTCATTAAAATGGGACCTGGATTCTTGATAAGTTTGGTTCTTGTACCTGAATGCCTGTGAAGAAAGATTTTGCAAAATTTGGTTAGAGACCTTGAGGAAAGGGCACCATTCATTTGATAATGATGCCTTAGGTCTAAAAAAGGTACCTTATTAAGAGTAGGAAATGAAATTCTGAGAAAGAGGCTTTGATCAGCTAGTGCTGGCATTTTCCGAGTGAACACTATGAGTCTGGTTTGGGGAATTTCAGAAAAATTATAAGACATTTTATTTACTCATTCATTTTGAGACAGAGTCTTTCTCTGTTGCCCAGGCTGGCGTGCAGTGGTGTGATCTCAGCTGACTGCAACCTTCACCTCCCAGGTTGAAGAAATTCTCTTGCCTCCTGAGTAGCTGGGATTACAGGCACACACCACCAACCCTGGCTAATTTTTTTCTTTTTCTATTTTTAGTGGAGATGGGGTTTCACCATGTTGGTCAGCCTGGTCTCGAACTCCTGACCAGGTGATCCTCTCACCTTGGCCTCCCAAAGTGCTGGGATTACAGGTGTGAGCCACCATACTGGGCCTCAGCTGTCACTTTCAGGGTAAAGAAGTTTTGCCGGGGTTATACACATGAGGAAGGAACAAGTCTCTTCTACTTACTTCAGATGTTCAGTTACTTTCTTCCTTCTTCAGACATCCATATTTCTCCAGCTTTCTAGAGTTTTCCATTGCTGTATCTTCAGCTGCCCAGCAGATTTTTTTCTTGTTACCTCTGCTTCTCCCTATGCCCAGAATATTTAAGACGGCATTAAATCTATCCACATAGGTATTACCGAGCGACACTAATGTTTTCCTTTATCATTTAACATCTTAGCCTATGACCTTTCAAAAGTATAGCACATAGTTATAAAATTTCTTTGTTAAAACAGATTAACTTTGTGACTTTTGACGTTTTAATTATTTCTCCTGCATATTTTTTCCAGATAACCTTTGGATAGAAAAGCAAGAATCTGATGACCCATAGTTGATTAACACCACTGAGTTTTGGTATGGTTTGTTATACAGTAAGGGCTGACTGATACAAGTGGATAGGTAAGCAGGTAGGTACATGGATGGGTAGATAGGTAGATTCCCATGAGGACAGGGTATCATTTGCTTTCGTCACCACTACGTCCTCCTCTTTACTGGAATATTACCTGATAAATAGCGATTAGTAAAATCTCACTAAATGAACGAATATATTGATTATAAATATTTGAATCCAGTATATTTTACTTAACTTTTCTCTATAAACAGTTTCCAATGTCATTAAAGATCCTTGCAAAAAGTTTACCAGGGACTGCCTCTGGATATATCATAATTTCCTTTACAGTCTCTTGGCAAGAAACATTATTTGGTTTCTAATTTGTTTTTATTATAATTGTACTGTGGTTAATATTTTTATCCTTGCATTAAATCCTGAATCTGTAATTATTTTTATTTGTAATTTGTTAATGAAGGAGAAATTTTAGGTCAAAGGATCTACACACGCATACATACACACCCCATACATTTGTAAAAATTTCCTAATCATATGTATGGTATTTTACTACAAATATTTCATGTCATGTATACAAAAGATAGCATTCAATCTCTTCATATAAGTACTATCCCGAACAACTTATATTTTCATGTTTGATTTATCATCTTAACTGATTTCCTTTTAAAACTATAGTAGATGATTATAAAATACTTTCTTTAGTATAGATAAACTGTGATTTTGGACATTTTAATTAATTTATTTCCTCTACAGATTTATCCACTTAGAAAATAAGGATGACAATAATAATGTTTATTTCATGGGTTTGCTTTTATGATTAAACATATTAACTGATCTAAGGTGCTTAGCGTAGTGCCTGAAACATATTAGTTTTAATGATCAAGAGTTGAATATTTGAAATAGTAGTTTTAATAAACATGAGATATTATTGTATTAGCCAATTTTCACACTGCTGATAAAGACATACCTGTGACTGGGCAATTTACAAAAGAAAAAGGATTAATTGGACTTACAGTTCCATGTGGCTGGAGAAGGTCTCACAATGATGGCAGAGAGTGAAAAGCACTTCTTACCTGGCGGTGGCAAGAGAGAATACAAAGGAAGCAAAAGAGGAAACCAATAATAAACCCATCAGATCTGGTAAGACTTATTCAATAACACAAGAACACCATGGGAAATACTGGTCCCCATGGCTCAATTACCTCCCACTGGAACCCTCCCACAACACATGGGAATTCTAGGAGATACAATTCAAGTTGAGATTTAGACAGAGACAGAGCCAAACCGTGTCATTCCACCCTGGCCCCTCCCAAATCTCATGTCTGTACATTTCAATACCAATTATGCCTTCCCAGCAGTTCCCCAAAGTCTCATTTGAGATAAGGCAAGTGCCTTCTGCCTATGACACTGGATAAATACAGCCATTCTAAATGCGAGAAATTGGCCAAAACAAAGGGGCTACAGGCCCCATGCAAGTCTGAAATCCAGCAGGGTAGTCAAATCTTAGAGTTACAAAATGATCTCCTTTCACATCCAGATAATGCTGATGCAAGAGGTGGACATGCATGGTCTTGAGCAGCTCTGATCTTACGAATTTGCAGGGTACAGCCTCCCTGCCAGCTGCTTTCATAGCCTGCCATTGAGTTTCTGCAGCTTTTCCAGGCGCACAGTGCAAGGTGTCCATGGATCTACCATTCTGGTGTTTGGAGTATGGTTGCCCTCTTCTCACAACTTCACTATGCAGTGCCCCTCTAGGGACTCTATGGGGGCTCTGGACTCACATTTCCCTTCTGCACTGTCCTAGCAGAGGTTCTACATGAAGGCACTGCCGCTGCAGCAAACTTTTGCGTCTAGGCGTTTCCACACGTCTTCCGAAATCTAGGAGGAGGTTCTCAAACTTCAGTTCTTGACTCCTTTGCACAAAGACTCAGTACCACGGAGAAACTGCCAAGGCTTGGGGTTTGTGCCCTCTGATGCCATGCCCTGACCTCTATGTTGACCCCTTTCAGCCATGGCTGGAGCTGCTGGCATGCAGGGCACCATGTCCCTAGGTTGCACATAGCACAGGAACCCTTGGCCTGGCCCATAAAACCACGATTTCCTCCCGGAAAGGAGGCCTGTGATGGGCGGGGCTGCTGTGAAGGTCTCTGACATGGCCTGGAGACATTTTCCTCATGGTCTTGGAGATTAACATTAGGATCCTCGCTATTTATGCAAATTTTGTAGCCAGCTTGAATTTCTCCCCAGAAGATGGGTTTTTCTTTTCTACTGCATCATCAGGCTGCACGTTTTTTGAACTTTTATGCTCTGTATCCCTTTTAAAACAAAATGCTTTTAACAGCACCAAAGCCACCTCTTGAATGCTTTGCTTCTTAGAAATTTCTTGCACCAGATACGTTAAATTATCTTTCTAAATTTTCTCAAGTTCAAAGTTCCATAAATCTCTGGTGCAGGAGCAAAATGCCATCAGTATCTTTGCTAAAACATAACAAGAATCATCTTTGCTCCAGTTCCCAAAAAGTTCCTCATTTCCCCCTGACACCACCTCAGCCTGGACCTTACTGCTCATAGCTCTATCAGCATTTTGGGCAAAGACACTCAACAAGTCTCTAGGGAGTTCCAAACTTCCCCACATTTTCCTGTCTTCTTCTGAGCCCTCAAGACTGTTCTAGCCTGTGCCTGTTACCCAGTTCCAAAGTCACTTCCACATTTTCTGGTATATTTTCAGCAACATCCCACTCTACTGGTACCAATTTACTGTATTAGTCCATTTTGAAACTGCTGATAAAGACATACCCGACACCGGGCAATTTACAAAAGAAAGAGATTTATTTGGTCTTACAGTTCTACGTGGCTGGGGAAGTTCTCACAATCATGGTGGAAGGCTAAGGCACTTCTATATGGTGGCAGCAAGAGAATAAGAAGGAAGCAAAAGCAGAAACCCCTGATAAACCCATCAGATCTTGTGAGCCTTATTCACTACCACAAGAATAGCATGGGAAAGGCTGGCCCCACGATTCGGTTACTTCTCACTGGGTTCCTCTGACAACACATAGGAATTCTGAGAGATACAATTCAAGTTGATATTTGGGTGGGGACGCAGACAAACCATATGAATTCTACATAAAGTTTTATTTTTTTCACATAATATTATTTCAATTACAAAGAATGTTAAAATTTATTTAAAGTATTTAAATAATCTTTAGAGAAAAATCATGAGTAACAGATTAGATGATTTGCTAGATATTTTCACTGTTATTTAATAATAAAACTTAATACTACATTTTTATATTCTTGTATCTTTTACTGAGAATAACATTTCTCAATTCAACACATAAAATTGTAGGTGTTAGAACTGGAAGAAACCTCAAATATCTTTGTTCTGGAAAGACTTAGACTCAGTTTCTGCGCCAGGCAAGGTGGCTCACACCTGTAATCCCAGCACTTTGGGAGGCTGAGGGCAGAGGATCTCTTAATGTCAGGAGTTCAAGATCAGCCTGGCCAACATGGTGAAACCCTGTCTCTACTAAAAATACAAAAAATTACCAGGGTGTAGTGGGGGGTGCCTGTAATCCCATGTATTCAGGAGGCTGAAGCAGGAGAATTGTTTGATCCCAGGAGGCAGAGGTTGCAGTGAGCCGAGATTGTGCCATTGCACTCTAGCCTGGGCAACAATAGCAAAACTCCATATCAAAAAACGAAAAGATTTTGGCTCAGATTTCTAAAAGTATCAAAGACTCTGAGCTGGGAGAAAGTGGTGAACATCACTAGCCTCATCATAGTTTAAGCTATATTCTATCCTATACTGTTGCTTGATTGATGAATACAAATACAGGTGACAAGTACACAAGGTTTTGCTGTGCCTTTGATTTGGAACAAGTCTACTTTATCTTGGCCTCCCTGGGATCTACTACCATTGCTCAAACAGTATACAGACCATATATTTTAGCCTTCATTTGGCACATTTGCCAACCAAATTTGAAACCTAATCTCATTCACTAAAAAAAAATTACTTATTCATCAGACAGTGGGAAACAAAGCAAGAGTGAAATTTGGTCATAAGCCTCCCTTAGTCGAAAATCTTCACTCAGGTTATCCTTTCAGAGTTTAAAGGAATCGATGAATGGTATGACCAATTCAATGGTATGACCAATAAGATGTGTCTGGGTCAGCTGAATTTTTACCTGCGTTGAACCAAGGATAGATAGTATTGAAGATCACGCAGAGTTCATGTCTGGGACTCCATATAAATTTGTACTGCCAGCAACTATGTTTACATCTTCCTCTGTTTTATACAATATCTCTATTTTTTATAGTGCTAGTAACAACTCCATCTTAAATAATGAAGAAATTAGCTAGGCCTTTCCTGCTCAAAACAAACATTTACTCACCCCAATATGGAAATTATCATTGTGTCAACTTGTGACAGGATGATGGGCATAGTTATTAATTTACACTAGTGCAGTTTTTCCTGTATTGTTCAAGCCAGTCCTTCTATGGCTATTGATTACAACCGAAGGCCAGAATCATTTGCCAGGGACTAGAGAAGAACGCTGAATTCTGTTTATGAGAGGTAAAGCCAAATATTTGGATGTCAATTGGAGGAAATTTGAATGTTAATGGATTCTAGTAAAAATTTACATTTGTATTAGCCTCAAATATGAAAAGAGCTAAAAATGGGGAGGCATGAAATTAGAGACAAGGAAACAAGTCTAAGATATAAGGTAGCAAAGCTTTGACAAAAGATTAACTTCATCTTACTGATAAGAACTGAATTAGGAACAGAAAGAAAACAATTGAAGAAATTTAAGCGTCCAATGACTAAAAATGTTTGGGGACAATTAGAAAAGGGACAATAAGGTGTCATTTCCAGACTGAAGTGTTAATGCAGCAGCCTAAAAACTATGCCAGAAAGAACTGCTGAGGTTTCAACATAGATTCTCTTAACAAGAAATTAAGAATTTAAAAAGATTATTTCTTGCAACTGAATGCATTTTTATGTTTTTAAACCTCTGCTAATCTTGTCACAGATAACTTAATCTAAATATTTTCAAGTGAACTAATTATCAATTCACATTAATTTCATTATTTCTGTCAGCTAAATTCAACTTTCCCAGATCATTTCTAGTCCAATTTTCAAACTTTCTAAACTTTTTTTTGTTTGTTTTTTTGCTTGAACTGTTACTTCAGACCTCTCGTGAGTGTGAATATTAGAATAGATTGCTGGTGGCATAAGGCACTGGGAAAGAAGAGGAGCGCTTGAGCTCACCAAGAATCCCATGGCCTAGTGAATCTTGAAAAGTGTGTACGGCTTTCTGATGTCCTTCCAAACATACTCATGAATAACTTGAAGAATGAAAGTCAGGCAAGCATCAGGAGTCTAACTGGAAGGGCAAAAACGTCCAACTCTGACCAGAGAAGTACAACGCTATTTCCATGTTACCATTCATTCTTTGTGATAACACAGGCAAATGTACCACCATCAGAGCTACCACTGAGAATTACTTGTGCCCAGAGACAGATTAGGAGGACATCAGCAGCTGAAGACAACAGGAACACAAAATTCAGCTTTCACTCTCTGATTCTTCATCTTTAACAGGGTCCATTTATGCTAACGGTACCTCCCCTATCGCTAGCTATGTTAACTATGCATTTACAAAGTATAGGAAAAACATTAGACTTTCCATAAATAGTGGCATAGATATCTGAGAAAACATTTCATAGATCTTAACCTTCTCCTGTTTTCACATATGCATGACCTGATGTAATGGTTGAGCAAGGGCAACAAAAAGCTAGACGTGTTTGCAGACTGCCCTGGAACTAGGCTGTGAATCTTGAATTTGCTGAAATGCATAATTTAATTAATCACATTGATATGAAGATATCTAGATTTAATTACTTGGAAATACTAGGTACACTGAGGACCAAAATTGTCTACTTGCAGAATAAAAATTTTTTTTTTACATCCTTGATCTCAAGTTAACAGCATTTAGTTTAAGACTTAAATCACTGCTTTTGCCAGTTACATTAAATGTTTCTATTCAGGAAGTCAATTCATTTTTGAAGGATATTTTGCATCTGCCTCCTTATGGCGGACCCATCGTATGGTCAAGCTTCATTAAAGCTGGCAAGCCAAAGAGCCCATATACATTGCATATCTCTTTCTTTTCTTCTTCTTCTTCTTTTTTTTTTTTTTTTTTTTAATGTTAAGAGGTCATTATTATTAGCAGCTCTTCTAGTTCTCTAGGCCCAAATCGTCTCTCCCATGATTTACAGCCAAGTAATTTGAGGTCTAGAACAAATAACTTCTCTACTTAAAATGGTTTATCTTCTTTGCAGGACCCTCAAACTTACTCTATGTCTCGCTGTCATGATCTCATGTAGTATAAATAAATAAATACATACATCTTTTCCTTTATTATCAAAACCATCTCACTTTCACTGATTGTGGATCTGTATATTCTCTCAGTGAACACTACAATGTATTTTCAGTGAAAAATCAAGGACTTCATTTTAAATTCCAATTTCTGGGAAAAATCCCATGAAGACAATTTATATTTGAAATGATTTATTCACTAATGACTCATTCCTAGGTTTTCTGGGCTATATCATGTGATAAGATTGAAATGGTTACAGTTCTCAATACCATTGATTTATCTCTCTCAAATTTTGACTACACATAGTTCCATTGCTTCTGCAATCTGTTATTGAAGGTATCAAATACATTATGGCATAAGGCCATTTCAAATGGAATCATGCAAAGAAGAGTTTGTGGAATTAGCACAAGTTGAGGTTTCACCATTCCCAATGAAATCGCATACTTCATTTTATCAAACCATGAGTGTCATGTACTCCATTGTGTTTTCCCCAGTATTTGGCTTTTAAAAATCCCAAAGAGACTTTAATTTTAAATCACGTATAAATGGACCTGGATTAAAAAGTTGACTTAGTAGTTGGCAGAAGAATTTCTCTAAAAAGTCTAACTGTTTCTCTTCTAGGCAAGTGTTCCCTAAGT
Source organism: Alouatta palliata (assembly GCA_004027835.1). Lineage (NCBI taxonomy): Eukaryota > Metazoa > Chordata > Mammalia > Primates > Atelidae > Alouatta > Alouatta palliata. The sequence goes on from PVKV010001424.1 coordinate 109,626, forward strand.
GTTAATATTTCACAAATCTTTACAATGTTTTGCCATGAGCTCATCATTCCTTTATTATTTTTAACTAATACCTTATAAATTGACTCATTTCCATTAAAGGTATTTTTATTTTAAAATAAAATTTTAATTTACACAAACAAAAAGATACTCAAAGAGAAACAATACAAAGCTACAGTTTTATTAGATACATTTGCTTTCTAGAGCCTTATCTGAGGTTTGTATTTTTGTTGTTAAAAAGTTATTAGCTAGTGTTAAAAAATGTGTAACACATAGTAACCACAAACTGATAATTTTCTTTTGTGTTGAAAATAAATATTGAAAGGAAGAAATTTCCAGTAATTGGATTTAATGCTAATTGATGTTTTAACTTGGTATCGCCAAACATTCTGTTCTTTACCACCAGAAATGATATTAGTGCTATTGGAAAAAGATTGTTAGCAAGAGTTGGAAAACATTAAGTGCTAAAAGTTCTGTAACAGAAATGCACTGTTAGGGGTTTGGGAAAGTTTGCTAAGATGCCATGTGTTAAAGGCTATAATAAGAGAGAGGGGCTGACTGAATTTTATGTCTGACTTCCATTGAAGTTTGCATTGAAATGATATTAACCAGAACTCAGTGAAGCTGTCCATGCACACAAAGTTCATGTATGCAAGTATATAGGTAATTTATTTAGGTATGCAAATCAGGACTGAGTGCCATATCTGGATTGATGTGGTATGGAAAAAGAATTGCACATTCATGCATGTAAAGCAACCCATAAAGAGAACAGATTTGGAAGAGGCAATATCTCTAAAACAATGAGGAAAATGAGAACCTATGTTAACTATGAATTTATAAAGTATAGGAAAAACATTAGACTTTCCATAAATAGTGACATAGATATTTCAGAAAACATTTTATAGATCTTAACGAGCAGGATTGGTTTAATTTGCACTTGGATTACATATGCTGGAGTCAATTTTTAAAATGTTCTTCCTTCATATCATTTTTAACATTTACATTTTCCTGAACCTCTCAGTTAGTATACATGTATTCAATTCAGGTTTATTGGCTTGAAAAAAAATGCATATTTTCCCCAAATCTTGGAAAGGAAATCCAAGAATGAAAGTTTGATATTATTTTAAGCCAGATAAATAAACCCTGTAAGTACATGATATTCTAGGAAATTTAATGTACAAATGTCAAATATTTAGTTTTTTTAATGAAAAATTTTCTACTCATTGTTTCATAGATTTTTAAAACTTTGTAGTTATTAGAAACAATATGCTATTATTTTATATTTTAGAAATATTAACAAATTGCAAACACATATATGATTAAACATTTGCTATAAAATCTCCACTCTAGGGGAAGTAGATTTAGACAAATTTTTAATTGTGTTCTAAATTTACATAGCTTAATATGTTTGCATATATTTTAGAATATATTCAAACTGTATTGCCTTTAAATATCAATTTATCCCATAGTGTTGCCACACTATATCTAGCCTTTGTGCTTTGTTAGCTTATCCCTATTTTGTTAATTATTTATGCAAAGATCATGTAAACGTGCTTGGATCTAAATCTTTCTCTCAGTTGATGTGACTTGGCAATATTTAAAACTTGAAAGCAAACAAAATTGTTTATTTGGAAAATAAACAAGGTTTTGGAATTTTTTTGAAAGTTTCATTATTTTACAAAATAGCAGGACTCCTATTTTCCTTGATTAGTAACTGAAATCTTTTTGCATTCCCTGCTGTTAACATTTTGGGAAAAAATATTGTATTTTAATTTATCATATTTAACTCGGCTGAATTTTTATAGTCTGGAGCTCCAGAATATTATATATTTGTGTATGTTTGTGTATTTGGCTACAAATACATACATTACTAATTAAGTATTTTACATGACTCCATGTAAGTGCAGTGGGGAAAAAAAAAGGTAGAGTTTTTGTTCAGCCACCTAGAAAACAGTTTTATATATTCAGGGAAAAAGATGATTCACTGTATGTATTTCTACTCCATCATACTGACACACCTAGAACCCAGTTACTTTTTTACATTCTACAGTATCTTTATACACCAAAAAGCAAGACATCTAAATACTCTCATTTTTTTCGAAAAAAAAAGTGAAGGGATCATTATGTTTCATTTTAAAATCTTCAACTTTCCATTTCATGCCTATTCCAGAACAAGTGTTTTATAAATAATTAAAAGCAAGAACTTTGAATCTGCCAGATAAAGCATTAAATCTGGTTCTGTCTTTATTGAGTAACCTTGGAAAACACAAATAATGTTTCTGAACCTCATTTTTATTAACTGTAGAATCATGATGATAAAAAGAGTATCATAAAATTATTATTAATATTAAATAAATTAATATACATCACTTGGCACAGAGTTGGCCCTCAATAAATGATAACTCATTAGTATTATTTATGACGTACCACGTGATTCATTTTTTTAAAAATTTCTTCTCCCGGTCTCTGAAAGTTACAATCGCTTTATGAATCGTTCATCACTGTGGAAAACTATGTTCTTTTGCTTTACTGAAATTTCCAAGTCCATTAGCCACGGTTTAATTGCTTACTCATTCAATTTAAACTTATGCTGAACATCACTTTTGGAACTAACAGCAAAGAGATGGAAAGGATAAGTTTAAGGGAGGAAAAAAAAGGTTTCCTCTACCTATCTTTGGTTCAATGGCTAGGTCTTGCACATTTGATTGGCAGGGAGGCAGCAGCAACATGATTATGTGCACAGCACTTGCCTCCCCCAGAAGGAAGACCAAAAGTGTTGCCTGACTGGATGATCATACATTAAATGTGGTCTCTAAAACAGAACTCTGGAATTTAGCGAAGGAGTGATGAGGAATCTCTCAGGGATGGAAATTAAGAGAAGCAAAGCAACCAACTCATTTGGAGCCAGCATGGAACCAGGAGAAACTCCCTGGTGAAGGGAGAAAAATAAGCAAAAGATTCCCAGTTGTCAACATTGCCACTGCTGACTCCTGCAGTCCTAGCCACAGGAGAGCTTCTTGCCCTTTGCAGGCCCTGGGACTAATATTGGCAAGTGCTTGGAATTCACTCAATGGCATTATTTTAGAGAGGCAGTTCATGTTGGCTTCTACCTCTCACCACCCCAAGATCCAAGCAGTTGTGGTGTGGAGCCAATTTGAAAGCACCGACCCCGTCAGATTGCATCCTGCCCTGGGACCCAGAAGCCTCTGCGTCTCCACATCCCTGGAGCTTACCTGACATTTCCTCACCTCCATGCAAAGAGGTGCTGTATCATAATGCCACTTGGATCCAGTGATTTAACCCAGTGACCAGATGCCTAGCACTGTAGCCCATGCAGTGAGGAAAAGGTTGTACAGCACACCAAAGAGGCTGCCCTAGGAAGAAAGCTGGAGAACATGCTACTCAGAGCCTGAGAACAGCCTGCCAAGGGCCATTGCCCCTGATTATCAGGCATCCCTCAGCAGCAGGGCCATCTATCTGCATGTAACCTTGCGGGGCCTAGAGGCTGGTCAATCTGGACATCTTCCTACAGCCTAGTATAGGGCCAACCAGCCCACCACCCCTACCACTGTCATCAAGGCGGCTGGATACAGGACTGTTCTCCCTAGCACCACTGCTGCCCACCATCACTGTTGTACTGTCCCCATGTGCATAGTCTGGGGACCTGAGGACAGGGTGCCCCTTCCCACTGCCATCAATGCACCCAAATGCAACATCCAGGGGCCTGAGGATTGACCTACCCTACCTGCCCCCACAGGCACCCATGCTTATTGTCTGGGGTACTGAGGAGAGGTCTGCCTCCCCCACCACTATCCACAGACAAGAATGCACTGTATGCGGGTTGACCCATCCTACCGGATTCAGCCTATTCCCATGCACATGATCAGGGTAACTGAGGACAGGCTCAAACTTGCCTAGTGCAATCCCTAACAGTGCCTGTGTGTGTTGTCTAGGAGTCTGGGGATCAAACTGCCCTATCACTGCCTCTGGTGCTGTGTGTACCTTTGTAGGCACCTGCTGACAGGTCTTTCCTACTGTTTACTGCTGGCACCCACAGATGCCCTCTGAATGAGGATGGGCCTATCGGGATTGCTTCTGTCACCTTCACTGGCACCCATACGCAACTGTCATCTGGAAGCCTGGGAATTAGTTTGCTCAGCTTGCTACTGCCACCACTGTGCATGCCTGTGCCACTTAAGGGCCCAAGGGTTGGCCTGCCAACCCCAACTCCCCTTACTCATGCAACACATGCCACCCAGTGACCTGAGAACCCACATGACCACTCATCCCACCACTGCCACTGCCAGCACTTACTCAAGTGACCTGGGGCCCCAAAGATCAGCCTGCCCAAACCACTACCACTGGTGCTTACATAGGCAGCCTAGGAGCCCAAGGACCAGCAAGAAAGGCCTACCACCTCCACCACAGGTGCCCAAGGACCAGCCTACTTGGAGTTTCTATCCTGAGCAACACTTCATCAGAGCCTCTTAATAACTGCAACCTAAATGACTGAAGAGCTTACAAACACACTGAAGCTGATTACAGCCAAAGAAATCATAAGGAGACTACACTACTGTTTCCAGCCAGAATCAAAGCCAAAGCATCCTACCCAATCAAAACTACAGATATGTTAACAGGAGAAAGTCTTTCTCAAGGAAAGCCAATCCATAAAATTGGAAGAAATGATTGCTAGAGCAGAAGTACAGATATCAATATAAAAACACAAGAAAAATGAAAAAGCAAGAAAACATGATGCCTCAAAAGGAGCACGATAATTCTCCAGCAAGTTTCTCATGCAAAGGAAATCTATGAAATGCCTGCAAAATAATTCAAAACAATTATATTAAAGATACTCAGTTAGATACAAGAAAACACAAATAAATAATACAATAAAGTTGGGAAACACTTCATGGTCTGAATAAGTAATTCAAGAAAGCAATAGATGTGATAAAAATAAACTCACAGAAATCCTGGAAATGATTAATTCAATGAATGAAAAAATATATAATCAAGAGTTTCAACAATGAATGAGATCAAGCAGAAGAAAGAAAGTTCTGAATGTGGAGACAGTTCTTTTGAAATAACTCAGCAGAAAAACAAAGAAACAAACAAAAGTAATCAGGAAAAAAATAATAAAGCATATGTGACTTGTGAGACACTGTAAAATAAACAAATATTTGAATTTAAGAGTTCCAGAAGGAGAAGAGATGGGTAAAACATAGCAAACCTTTTTTATAAAATAATAGCTGAAAACTACCAAAATCTTTTAAGATATGATAGACAACTAGCAGGAAAAAAGACAGTAATCACCAAATATATTCAAGGCTAAAACTCTTATCTGAGGTACTAATATAGCGTCAAACAGTCAAGAGTCAAACAGTCAAAACTCAAAGGCAACGAGATAATTTTAAAAACAGCAAAAATGTCAAGTCACATATAAGAAAATCTCTTATTAAATTACCAACAGATTTATCAGCAGAAAACTTACAGCACAGGAAATAATGGAATGACATACTTTAAAATGCTGGAAAAAAAAAATAAAATTGTCAATCAAGAATACCACACCCAGAAAATTTGTTCTTCAGAAATAAAGGATAAATGAAATCCTTACCAGAAAATAATTGAAAAAAAATAGAAAGAATTCATCACCACTAAAACAGCCCAACAAGAAATTCATAAGGAATTTCTACGTCTGGAAGCAAAAGGACAAATCTACCATGAAAAAAGAAGAAAATATAAAACTCATTGGTAGAGCAGACACACAAATGAGAAAGAGAAAGGTGTCAAAAGTTGCCACTACAGAAAACCACAAAAATGCAGTTATTTTTCAAAGATTAGAAAAAACAATCCTGCAATACATATACCATGAAACACCCTTAATAGCCAAAGTAATTCTGTGCAAAATCAGCAAAGTTGGAGGCATAACACTATGTAATTTCAAAATACATTATGAAGCCATAGTAACCAAAATAGTATAGTACCGGCAGAAAAACCGGTACATAGGCCAATGGATAGACTAGAGCACCCAGGAATAAAATCACACATTTATAGACAATACATTTTCAACAAAGGAGCCAAGAATATACACTGGGAAAAGGTGTTTTTCATAAATGGTGTCACGAAAATTGGATACCCATATGAAGAAGAATAAAATTAATCCATTATCTTTCACCATATGCAAAAAATCAACTCAAAATTCTGATGACCCAAAACCATGAAACTATTGGAAGAAAACTTTGGAAAAACATTTCAGGACACTGATCTGGGCCAATATGTTTTTTAGTAAGATCTCAAAAACACAGGAAACCAAAAAAATTAAACAAATTAAAAAGTTTCTTCATATCAAAACTAACAGCAGAGGGAAGAGACAACTTGTTGAATAGGAGAAAATATTTGCAAACTATGCATTCAATAAGGGACTAATATGCAAAATATATAAAAAACAGAGACAACTGAATAGGGTAAATTAATTCAACCATTGTGGAAGAGAGTGTGGTGATTCCTCAAGGATCTAGAAATAGAAATACCATTTGACTCAGCAATCTTGTTACTGGGTATATACCCAAAGGATTATGAATCATTCTATTATAAAGACACGTGCACATGTATGTTTATTGTGGCACAGTTCACAATAGCAAAGACTTTGAACCAACCCAAATGCCCATCAATGATGGACTGGATAAAGAAAATATGGTACATTTACACCATGGAATACTATGTAGCCATAAAAAGGATGAGTTCATGTCCTTTGCAGGCACATGGATGAAGCTGGAAACCATCATTCTCAGCAAACTGACATAAGAGCAGAAAACCAAACACTGCATGTTTTCACTCATAGTGGGTGTTGCACTATGAGAACACTGGGACATGGGGGGTGGGAGCCTAGGGGAGCATAGCAGGGGCAGGGATTGGGGAGGGATGGCATTAGAAGAAATACCAAATGTAGATGATAGGGTGATGGATGGAGCAGAGCACCACCATGGCACATGTATACATATGTAACAAACCTACATGATCTGCCCATGTACCCTAGAACTTAAAGTGTAATAAAAAATAAAAAAAAATAAAAAAAGGAAATTTGAAAACCTCCAAAAAACAACAACAAAAATTCCAAAATGTGGACAAAGCATCTGAATATACATTTTTCTGAAGATGTACAAATAGCCAACAGATACATTTAAAAAATGCTCAATATCACTAACCATCATGGATATGCAAATCAAAACCACAATGAGATATTACCTCTCTCCAGTTAGAATGACTATTATCAAAAAGACAAAAAATAAATGTTACCAAGAATATCAAGTAAAGGGAACTCATACATTGTTGGTGAGAATGAGATTTAGTACAGCCATTATGAAAAAAGTTTTATAGTTTCTCAAAAAACTAAAAGTAGACTATCGTAAGATCATCCAGCTATCTCACTACTGGGTATCTCCAAGCTCACTATTGTTCTCCAAAGGAGTGGAATCAGTAAATCAAAAGGCTACCCGCACTACCATATTTGTTGCAGCTTTATTCACAATAGCCAAGATTTAGAATCAACTTAAGTATCTATTACTAGATAAATGGACAAAGAAAATGTGGTGGACTGGGCATGGTGGCTCATGCCTGTAATCCCAGCACTTTGGGAGGCCAAGACAGGTGGATCACGAGGTCAGGACATTGAGACTATCCTGTTCAACATGGTGAAACCTCATCTCTACTAAAAATACAAAAATTAACCAGGCATGGTGGCACGTGCCTGTAGTCCTAACTACTCAGGAGGCTGAGGCAGAAGAATCACTTGAACCGGGAAGCAGAGGTTGCAGTGAGCTGAGATCGTGCCACTGCACTCCAGCCTGGGTCACAGAGCAAGATTCCACTTAAAAAAAAAAGTGCTGTAGGTACACAATTAAATACTATTCAGCCTTCAAAAAGAATAAAATCCATTCATTTGCCACAACATGGATGGAACTGGAAGTCATTTTATTAAGTGAAGTAAGCCAGGCACAGAAAGACAAATATCATATGTTCCCACTCACATATATAGGAGCTAAATATTTGATCCCATGGAGGTGGAGTAGAATAGCTGCCAGTGCCTGAGGAGGGCAAGGGAGAATGAAGAATGGCTGCATAATGTGCACAAGCATACAATCAGATAGAAGGAATATGTTCTAGTGTTCAAAATTACAGTAGTGTGACTATAGTTTATATACAATAAATATGAAATTTATTGTATATTTCAATATAGCTAGAAGAGAAAAATTGAATTGTCCCCAATCCAAACATATGGTAAATGCTTGAGGAGATGGATATGCTACATACCCAGGTTTGGTCATTACACATTGTATACATGTATCCAAATATCACTGTATTCCATAAATATGCACAAGTATGCATCAATTAAAAAAATTTTAAATTAGATTGACCAAAAAGGTAATAACAGGAGAAAAACAGACAAAAATTTATTAACAAATACATTGCACATATACATGAGTACATTCAGTGATGAGTAACTCTATGGGGTAGTTAGAACTCGAGCTTATATAGCATCTTAGCAAAGTACAACAATTTAGTACAAAAATGACAAAAGAAGAGAACTTTGAGCTTCCAGGTGTGGCACATTGTGGGAAGGTAAATATATAGGGGAGCCAATGTTAGACAAGGGCTGGTTAGTAAGGTTTGTAATATAGATTCCTCTGTATAATCCTCTGTATGCCATCTTTTGGCTGATAAACATCTAGAGTTGACTCTAGTGATTAAGTTCTGTCTTCCTTGGCAAAGAGTGATGAAAAGACACCTTTACAAATTTTTGTTTTGCTTTTGGCACACAGGGGAAGGCAGAGAGGTTTTTCTGTATCAGCTTCTTCTTAACTGCGTGCAGCTCAAAATAAATCTTATGCCAAAGTAGTGTATTTTTGGGTGCCATATTCTGTTACATTTTACACACAAATAAATAAAAAAAATTTGTTTATTTTAAAATATATATTCTATGCTAGCTACAGCACATAACACAGTGCTTTGCTAGTATTAAATGTGCAATAAATAGGTATTGAGTAAATGAATGCATAATATTTTATTATTTCTCTATTTATTTTACCTCTACTTCTGCCCCATCATGTAGAAAGAGAATGTTCCTTTATTTGACTTGAAATAATGAAATCTGGATTAGCAAGCATTGAAACCTGTACATTTTCAACACATTTATACTGAGTCAATCAATATTGTAAAATAGAAAGCTTGAATTTGAAAACTCGGTCATATCATCTATGAATGGGTTTGAATTCTCAATGTTTTTCAGCTTCAGTGAAATTGGATGTTATGGTTACGTTTTTCTGACAAGATTAGTGTGAAGATTAAATGAGATAGTATAGTTAAGCATCCCCTGCTAAATGATAAACATGTACTAACTTTTACTGCTATTGAAAAAGTGATAGGAGACAAAACTTTCAAATCAAGTACTTATAGTAGCATGAAGATTACTCAAAATGGAGGAGAATAAAAAGTTCAGGAAGAAACTATAATGTCTAGAAATGAAGGCTACTTTAACATGTTATGATAGCTTTATAAAGGGAATGTGACTGAGGCACTACAAAGAATGAGGCAGTTCTTTTCAGACAGATATAGAAGTATTCTTAAGAATTAAGTGAAAAAAGATATAGAATTGTATGATGTGTGATATATGATCTTTTTTGAGATGGAACTATGTCTGTAAGTGTATGTTTACTTATATAGGCATGTTTTGAAAAACATGTAAGCAATTGATTATAGTATATATATGTATTCTGGGCAAAAATGTGGTTGATTAGAAAATGAGGAAGGAATAAGAATTTCTTTTGAACTTGTACATTGCTGTCCAGTGGTTAGCTACTCATAATGCTGAATAACAAACCACAAGTAAACTTAATGGCTTAAAAATGATCATTTATTCTATTTCAGGTACCTCTGGGTTGGCTGCAGTTCAATTGATCTAAACTCGGAAAAGTTGGGCTTGAGTCCAAGATTCAGGTTGGGTTTAAGTATATCCCCATGTTTTTTGTTCTTCGTAGACGTGCATGCTAGCCAGCATATTCTCTGCCTATTGTGATGTCAGAAACATGAATAAATACCTCATCACGCCAGTATGCATTAAGTGTTTGCTTGTGTCACACCAGTAAATATTTATTTGATTAAAGCATGCGACATGACAAAGCCTAAAATCTAGGAGATATAATCTACTCACCATAAAATCAAATAAAGTTACATGGCCAAAATCATGACCTGTTGGGAGGAGAAATGTAGTCCTACTCTCATCCACTTAGAGCAGTAAATGATTAGTAAAATGATTAGTAACCTTAAAAAAATCCCTTACCATATTTATGACTGCATTACCTATTGAAAATATGTTGAAGGAGAAATAACAAGAAAACAAAACAAAAAACATGCAAAATTGTATATTTATATGTTAAGCTCAAGAACGAGAATACACCTAATAGCAGCAGTATCAAAATAAAGATCTATTATGTAGTTTTCCCATGGATGAGAAAAGCATATTCTTTGACAAAGTTACCATATATGAACATTATCCAACTATCGAGGATAACCTAAAGAGAAAATCAAAAAAGAGAAGATTTTAACTTTGAAGATCCACTGTTTTCTTATTTCGATCTTACAGAGAATTAACCCTTGCTAATACATAGCTACAGAATGATTTTTGTCCTTATTTCTTTAGCATATCATTTATTACAAAAACCATTTCCAGCCTGTTTTTTGTAGGGAGTTCATTTATTTATTTCATGTTTGTATGGTTGGACATAGTTCTGATGCTCAAATTTGCATTTGTTTGTTCCTATTCTGTTTGCAATTAAAAACAAAGCAAGAACAATAGAGACACCCTGCAGTTTTCAGGCAATTTTGTGTTATTTTCCTTCCACTGTGTTTTTATTAGTCTTCATTAAAGATTAAGCAAATGATGGATTCATTTCAAAGGTATCTTGATTTTCAGTATTTTAAAGTTTATACATTAGAATTAAAAAATCAGGCAACTACATCAATGTCATAGAATTTACCATCAGTCTGGAAATTTTTTTTCCTGAATGGAATTTGAACAAATTTTCTCCTAAAATCTTGTTCTGCTGCAAGAAGCTCTCTCCTCCATAGCAACTCTATCGGAGGGGACAGAAAATTATTTTGTTTAAAGATCCAGAATAGGACACATGAGGCTAATCTTTGCTCTACTTTGACCAAGTCACTTAGGTTATCTTTACTGCAACCTTGTCTGCTAAAGGAAGATAAGAATGGCTCC
>PVKV010001424.1:120988-168013 GCA_004027835.1 Alouatta palliata
CCATCCTGGTCAACATGGTGAAACCCCGTCTCTACTAAAAATACAAAAATTAGCTGGGCATGGTGGCACGTGCCTGTAGTCCCAGCTACTCGGGAGGCTGAGGCAGGAGAATTGCTTGAACCCAGGAGGCGGAGGTTGCGGTGAGCTGAGATCGTGCCATTGCACTCCAGCCTGGGTAACAAGAGCGAAACTCCGTCTCCAAAAAAAAAAAAAAAAAGAAAGAAAGAAAGTTTCTGTCCCTTCCCTAATTTTATATAAAATTCTTAAAAAAATCTGATATATCCAGAAGTAAGTCCATATGGTAACCACTTTACCACAGTAGATGACCCAGATTTAAAATGTTAAATAGATAAATAGAAGAGAAAAGGTTTACCATGCTAACCATGGTGCAGTTCAAATTTGTTGGCAAAATCTGGTGGCCATATGGACTTCTGCAAACTGTCGAAAGTATAAGTAGAAGATAAAAAAGAGCCACTATGCCCATGGCACAAATTTTTTTAAAACCTGTTTGATCACATAAACCAAAAGGACTAAATAAGGAATAGACTGCATTTTCAAGTTTGTATACACTAGATCCAATTTAAAAAATACATTAGATTCAATACACTAGATCCAATCTGTAGTCCCTCACTAGATATACTATTTCCATATCAGCCAACAAGAGGAAAATCATCACCTGCAATGGAAATTTACAGGAGGGATGTGTCAAATACAAATTTTATCAGAGGGAGTTCAGAGGCAAGGAAGACTTTATTCAAGACTATTGCAATAGGGAGACAGATTGAACTCAATTCTACAGAAACACAAGACAGGTGGGTTTTAAGCAACAGGTAAACTGGGAGAAAAATACTGTAAGATTTTAATGGGAAGATTTTAATGAGAGGTTTTTTTAATGTGTTTAGGCTATGTTTTCTAATTGTCTTTTTTGGAAGTTAGGTTCCTACCTTCCTACTGAGACTGGGAGATGGGTATTATCTTTCTTGATCATTGCATTTCAAAGAAATGGCTTGAAGAAGTTTCTTCGGGAAGACATTCCTGGGTTGTAAAATTGCCAAGACTCTGGGAGAAGTCTGTCTCAAAGAAGCAGAGGTAGAATTTATAATTATAAGTTTGTGAAGTAAATGCTGTAAGAAAAAGCAGGTTAGGGACCTATAGTCTGGGAAAAAAAAACCCTTTACAAAGTTCAGACAAGCTAAAGAGAATATTAAGGCTGTCTTGGTAAGATGATACAGTTAGTTTGATTAATATGAATAGGACGGAAGAAATCAAGGACAACTGAGGCTAAAGAAAGGAATGAACTCATTTGATTTTTGAAATTCATTCGATGAAATGATTACTCAAAGCTTAATTTGCTATATGCATGTGTCATGCATTATAAAATACAATTGGATAAAGGAGAAGTGGTACTTCACTTTTGAGAATTTACTTATTGGTAAAATGTATACATACGAACACACACAAACACACACACACATCCCATACGTCCCTATAACTTTACAACAAGGTAAAACTGAAAAGGAATTCTCCCCAAAACTGATATAGAAGCAAAAGGAATAATGGTTTTCAAGATGACTTCATGAGGGTGGGTAGATTTTATATAGAACTGATTAGAATTTGATGGTAAAAAAGTAGGTTAGAGTTTCCAAAAGAACAAAATTACCTTCTACAAAATATTTTTGAGAATAAAATTTTAAAAAGAAAAAATTTGAATGTAATTTTAAAAATTAAGTATCTATGAGGAATATTTATTTTAGTATCATATTTTGATTTCTTTATTTTAAAAATTCCTTGGAGCACCATATGTGTTATGTGTCTGTTATCCATTGCGGATTCAAAGATAAGTACTACACTATCCCCTCAAAGTACGAATGGGTGCAAGTGATAACTGGCAAATGAACACAAAATTACAAGAGAAAATGTTAGTTGTTTTGATAATGGTAAAATCATAAGTAGTAACACATAAAAGGAGAGATCAAATGCCTCTGTATCACAGAAGGCTTCAAAGAAGTTAAAGCATTCAGAGAAGGACAAAAGTTATTTTGCAGAACCCTGCTGACAAAGCAAACTAGCAGAGAATGACATTCCCAGCTTCTGTTACTTCTCCATCCTAACCCATTCTGTGGATTTCCATTGGTTTTAATTTTAAAAATTAATTTTGTGTGTCTGCAAGTTTTCTATTTCCCTAACGTCCTACTATACCTCCTTTATTCTATGCTACAAATTTCAAGTTCACCGACCTGCGCTCAGTTTCTAATGTATACCTCTGTCTACTTTCTACACAACTGGATTCTTTTCATCCTTCCTCTCACATGATTCATGTCGTAATCCCATAGGTATCTTTCCAGAACATCCTATCCATGTATCTGCACCAGCCGTTATTCTAATAACAAAGTAACTTCTCTCTTGGACTTACTATCATTTATTTTTATTTTAGATATTAATTATTTTATTTGAAACATTAATTATTCATTCTTCTGAAGGAGGACACTTTTCAGTTTTTAATGGGGATTTCATGAATAAATAAATAGTAAACTTTGTCTGGAGCCCACAGGGGAAAGAAAAATAAAAAGAAGAATATTGAATATAGTATAGTAACATTTTTGTTTATATTTGTGAAAAAACAGAACAAAACAAAACTGGAAGGTCAAAATGAAAACTAATAAAAATGTTTGTTTATACATGTAGGCAGGGAACAGAGGGAGAGGATAAGAATGGAAGTAAGATGTTTCTGAACATATGTTGTTAATTATTATGACTTAAGACATCCAAGATTTGTATATATTGAAAATAAATTACATAAAAGTGCAAGTCTTAAAAATTGAGGACAAACGAAAACAAACGAACATATTAAGTTGATGATATAACCACACAGGCAAAAACGAATAATTTCAACAAGATTCAGAATACAGTATTGTAGCAGTACATCTTTAAAGAGGATGATTACAAAGGAAACCTAAGGCAAACCTTTATTCAGTTTTATTTCTCTTGTTAGGATATCACTACAGTTATTTAAATGTTATTTCATGTGTAGTAGAATAAAGAAAATAAAAGCTTATATTTTTAGAATTTTTCTTGTAGGAGAAAGAAGGTACAAGTATAAGATTTTAAAAAGTTAAGGAAAAAGTATAATATTAAATTTAATGTTAAGTATAAACTCATAGTTTGCTGTTGTTTTTTTAAAAAAAATTCCTCATCTCTCCACTGAAAAGGACTAGAAGCAATTACAACTCAGTATCTCTGAGCACTCACCTGTACATATCACTTTCTCTAAATATTAATCCTTTCTAAAAGTAATCAGGGCTGCTTGGAAACTAACTTGTTTCAGGTCTAGGGCAGGATATGTACAAAAAGGATGTAGAGTAGTTTGCTGTGCTAGAGGTCAAGAAATCTATCAAAAACTAATGTTGTTATGCCAAAAAATCAGTGACAACTCTAAGGGGATCTTACTGCCAAAGAGGGAATCATTTATGAATCAAAAATAATAATTACTGCAATTAAATTTAATAATAACTAGTAAGTGATAACTATTAACTATAAAATATATCCACATAGCTAAAAACAATTCTCAAAAATATGAAAAAACAAAATTGAAAGTATCTTTTATTCTTATTGAAGATAGTGAGTACATTAGTTGCTTTACTGAGATCGGTAATGAAGGAAAAACTTTAAATATTTTTCTTTTTTTCTATGAGAAATGTATTTTAAATGACAGAATAACCTTGTTTGATAACAAAGTTCTATTTCATATGTGAATTCAAGTTAATATGTACACAGGAAGGACAGAAAGTCACCATTTTGTAACCACTACTTAATGATTATTTTAAGCAAGAATAATACTTAAGAAAAACATATTTGTAAAACATTGATGGTGTGTGCTTATTTTCAAAGATCATAACTTTCAGCCTAAGAATTATTTACTGATTTCAAGATTTAAATTAACACCAACCAACTACCAACAAAACAAGAGTTCACAATGGAGGGAACAAGCTACCACTTCCTGAAATAATTGGTCAATTACTAATAACGTGACAGCCAGACACTATATGTCTCATTATGGTGCAATATGCTATCTAGAAGACCACCACAAAAATGATTCTGCTAGAATGCTAATGTAAATCTAATCAGCCTTTAGATCATAAAGGCTTAAAAAAGACTAAAGAAAAGTAACAACCAAATGCATTACATAGAACTTATATGGCGCCTGATTTGAACATCAAGTATAAAGAGATATGTTTGAAAAAATTGAGAAATTTTAAAGCATGAAATAGGGATTATATGATATTGAAGATTGCTGTTTTTTCAAAACATGTACTCAAATTTATTTTACATTCCTTCCATATTAATTCCTCTCCTTGCATGTGGACAGACTTGTGGCTGCTTTTACCTATAGTGACTTCTGAAGGTAGGTCATAAAAAGTTATGCATTCTTTGCCTAGTAATTTTGGGTTATTCACTCATGAGAAGCCAAGCTCTATCTGGGAAGTTCAACTACTTGAGACTGTCATACTGGTGAGGATACACATAGACATTCCATTCAACAATCCAGATCATCCCAGCTAAGACAGCATGCATATGAGTCAGTCTTGAATAATCTAGACGGGCTCATCACCAGGTGAGTACCGCTGAGCAACCACACAGAGCAAAAGAATCACCTAGTGGGGCACTGACCAAATTTCTGACTCAGAGATTCATGAACATAGCATGAACTTTGTTTCATATCGCAAAGTACGGAATGGATGTTTTACTGCAGAACAGATGACAGGAAAAATTAATTGTAAAATTTTTTGTAGGTGAGTAACGGTATTAGAGTTAGGATAATGTATTTATTTGTGAGAAATGCAAATAATGTATTTAGGGGTAAAATATTTTAATGCCTGATATTTGGATGAAGCATATATGACTAAATAATTATAATTATTGAATCTTTATAATGTGTATAGGATAATTTATTGCATTATATTCTACTCTTTTTTTGTTTGAAAAGTTTCATTTTTGTTGTTTGAAGGACTCACAGGGACATAAGTAAAGATTTCTGTTAGAAAATTAAAGTCAGTGGGGGAAGACTATGGCTTCTTGTAATTTTAATCCAAATCCTAGAAGAAAGCAAGAATTAACATAGAATTTGAAAAAAAAGTTAAAAGGTAGATTTGGGAAGAAGAAAAGGTAGACTGAAAACTAAGAGATCAAAACGAACCTTGACAGATATGATAAAATCACTTTGTACTGTAAATCTCTGTTTTATGTGGTGGTACCTCCCACCACTTTGTAAAATCATTTGGGGCAAGGATATTATCTTCACCTTTGTACTCCTGGAGGCCAGCATATTGCCTGGCATAATTTGAACACTCAGTAAATGTCACATAAAGGAAAAATAATGTTGGTGGAAATTGGAATTCTAAAAACTGAACATATTAGTTCAAAACCTCAATAGTGATCTATAGGGGAAGATCTATCATTTGTAAATGTCTATATTCAGGGCTCTGAGCACTGGCCTGTTGGCATAGACACAATGGAGATTCAGGATATGGCATTCAAACTGTATCATGTGTAATTGGAAAGAACTAGAGAAAGAAATAAACATTGTAAATTAATATAACCTCAGCTCTCATTTAAAACAAACACAACTATAAGCATATAATAATTTCTCAATATCTTTAAAAAAAGAATATTAAGTGATGTTTTCAGCACTCAGAATAAACATTGAAAGATGAATCACGATTATTGTGGTCATCAACATTGACAATACCATTATTGAATATCGGGTGCTTTATAATCATTGTTGCTAACATATAAAACATCTCTGTAAGGGAAGTATTATTATTTTTATTTTACAGATAAAGAAATTAGAAGTCAGAGATTTAAGCATCTGTGGAAAACCTCACCTGCAATAAGTACATCTGCAATGTGATAGGAACCACAGAGCTAACAACAGTTAGCAAAAACCAACTTAATATTATCTCAATTTCTCCACAAGAAAAATGAGACACAGAATATGTAGTTTATAAGTGGCTAGAATATGAGGTCTGCCAAATTTCCAAATACTTGCCAATAAAGTCAAAATGTAACCTTATCTGTGATACCAGATTGAATGATACTAATTTAAATATACATGCTCATCGTTGTAAATATGTACAAAAACTCCCAGGAAAAGTGTGTCAGAGGAACCCATAGTATTTTTATACAAGGAAAAATAGAGGTTGTATAATGTAACATGAAAGATGTTGGCTTTCTTGAACCTGCTATGATAATAGCTGAAATTAATTTCTCAAAAGCTGTGAAATTTGGTGGAGCTTTTTGGAGGCTGAGAATATCCCTATGAGAACAAGAAGAAATTAAAATATGTAAGAGAGATGATCAAGGGTAGAGAATCCATGTTCACCTTTCCAGATGTCACAAAGTGGTGGTTCATCTTTAAAAAATGATATAAAGAAAATTCCCTAGGGAAAGAAGCAAGCAAACAGCTTTAAAGAGCAAAATAGCTGCAGAAATGTTTAAAGGAGTACACAGACAGAAAACCACGGTGAAGACTTGGAAGCAGAAATCTATACAGAAATAATAGGTCTGTAAAGATAGTCAGGGTGATGAGAGAAGAAAGAAACCAGACAGAAGTAAAAGTACTTCCCACAGACATCTGAGGTTGCACAAGGAAACAAGAGAGAATAAAGAATAAAAAAGGCACAGGTTAAGTTGGCACTAAAGAAAAACAATGGCAATGCTTGTGTTGTCTGAATAACGGGAGTGATATTTATGAAAGAACTTCAGAAACAAGAAAGGAGAAGGAATCTGAGCTGATGCAGGGTGCCAACGAAAGAATAAGGAAGTGATTTATTGGAAATGATGAAAATCAAGCAGTGAGGAGCTCGATGAAGAAAGTGCTCTAATGACATGTTGCAGTCAAATTAAGCACATTCTTAGATATTATGACAATATTTGAAAATATTCATTACAGTGGAATCTCTAGTTTGTTATTTTATAAAAGTCGAAAGATTGTTTTAAAAGTTGGAAATCTATGAAAGCAGACATTGATTTCAAGATTTTTTGAAGCATAGTATAGAAGACATGTGATAGGTGTTGGAGCAGGAGGGAAAAAAGCTGTTGGCTTAGGGAGTCTAAAGAGACAGCATGCTTAAGGAGGAAAGTGGGAAGAACATTAATTTTACTTCAATGAACCAAATGTTTGATCAGAAAATCAACAACACAGACAGTTTCTCTTCAATACCATCTGTCTGAACATTGTTGAAATATGTGAGGACAATTCCCAAATTCCCAGCACCACCATCCACAGCCCATACTCAGTGGTGGGAGAAAGTGTGTGAAGATTGTATACTTCAAGGTGCCGGAGAAATAAAACAAAACTACTTTTCCAGCTTCTCTGTGTGTGTGTGGTCTGAAAGATCTTTCTAAGAATGTATTTATTTTACTATTATTATTTTGAGATAGGGTCTTGCTCTGTCACTAAGGCTGGAATGCAGTGATACAACATCTCATGCTCAAATAATCCTTACACATCAGCCTGATAAGTAGCTGGGACTACAGACACAGGCCACAATACCTACCTTGCTTTATTTATTTATTTAGCAAAGGAGTGTCTCTTGTCACCCAGGCTGGAGTGCAGCGGCACCATCTTGGCTCACTGCAACCTCTGACTTCTGGGTTTAGCGATTCTGCTGCCTCAGCCTCCCAAGTAGCTGGGACTACAGGCATGAGCCACCACGCCTAGCTGATTTTTGTATTTTTAGTAGAAACTGGGTTCCACCATATTGGCCAGGCTTGTCTCAAACTCCTAAACTCAAATAATATACCTATCTCAATCTCCCAAAGTTCTGGGATTACAGGCGTGAGTCACTGCGCCTTGTTTTTTTTATTTTTATTTTTTTACTTTTTAATTTAAAAACATTTCAATTTAAAAACATTTTAATTAATTAATTTTTCGAGACAGGGTCTTGCTATATTGCTCCAGCTGGTCTCAACTCCTGTCCTTAAGTGATCCCCTCGCCTTGGCCTTTCAAAGTGTTGAGATTACAGATATAAGTCACCACACCCAGCCTTATTTTTTATTTTTATTATTATTTTTCTTTAGAGACAAGTTCTTTCTGTGTTGCCCAGCCTGCCTTCAAATTCCTGGGTTCAAGCTATCTTCCCGCCTCAGCCTCATAAGTACCTGGGACCACAGGCACATGTCACCATGCCTGGCTAACAACTGTTTTATAAGGACATTCTTAGGCACTTTTAGGAAAGTAAAATACAAAAGTGAAAACAGGATGAAAATATTGAGTGTGAAATCAATTTTATTTCATGCATATGACACCACTCTTTGAATTACCAGAAGAGCAAAAGGAAGTAGATAAATATAAGTAATGTTCTCCAGAGAGCTGAAGAACAATTAAACAGATCATAGTGGCAAAACCATAAACATGGGCACCAGATGCAAAAGTGGCAGTATGACATGTAGAATTCAGAGACGAGCTCAAGGAGAATTACTGGCCTGCACTTTACAAAGAAGACAATGATGCAGAATAAGATAAGATATAGAAAAGGAAAAGAAAAATAAATGAAGAGACTAAGGGGAAAGATACTATCAGAAAATAACACCAGGCTGAGGTTACAGCTCCCAGTGACAGTTTTTGTACCTTATTTCTATATTCTTACCTCACAGGTGTGTGGCACTTCTGGCACTGCATTTTTCAGATTTTATTGGAAAAGTAGGAAGGAGTTAAAAGAGGGCTCCTATATGTGACTGAGGAAGAACTACACAGTTTACTATTGTGTTTCCGTGTTTCAAAGTGAACTGTAACAATACAGTGCTTTGGAAAATAAACTTCAAATTTTAACAGCTCATGTGAAAGAATGAGGGAATGGGGGTGCTTTGCTGAAGATGAAATATTTTTGAAGGAAGAAAAGGGCAAATTATGAAAAGGATATGGTGAAGTACATGACAATGTAGAGTATAAAGCCTAAGACTTAAAAAGGAGAACTAGGAAACGTATCACACTTAGAAATATCAAAGGCGATCTATATGTATAAAATAGAAATTGATGATCTTGAGGATGGAGATGTTAAAAAAGGTTTTTAAACATCTAAAGGAAGTAGTGGAACTGGGTCAAGGTAAAGATGTCTTTTTGGAATGAAGCAAACTTCTGGCTAAAATACTTACAAAGTTCTGCCCAAGAGAACTAGGTATAGAAGACACCAATAAACACATTCACTGACTGTAAAATGTTTGGGAGTCAGATGGCTCAGCCTATGCAAATGATAGTCATAATAATGGCATATGCATACACATATGCATACACATGTATGTCCATATACATATATGACAGTGAACTGCATACATCTTCTTTCACATATTGAATTAGTTCATTTTCATGCTGCTGATAAAGACATACCCAAGCTTGGTCAATTTAAAAAAGAAAGAGGTTTAACTGGACCTACAGTTCCATATGACTAGGTAAGCCTCATAATCATGGAGGAAGGCAAGGAGGAGCAAGTCACATCTTACATGAATAGTGGCAGGCAAAAAGAGAGGGCTTGTGCAGAGAAACTACAGTTTTTACAACTATCAGGTCTCATGAGACCCATTCACTATCATGAGAACAGCACTGGAAAGACCCACTGCAATAATTCAATCATCTCACACCAGGTCCCTCCCACAGCACATGGGAATTATGGGAGCTACAAGATGAGATTTGGGTGGGGACATGCAGCCAAACCACATCACATGTGTTGTTGGTGTTTACACTAATCCTTCAGGCTGGAAAGACAGTTACTTGAATTTCCATTTTGCAGGTGAAAACTGAGTTTCCCAGAAATTTATCAACATTTCTAAGAAAGAAAATAGCTATAATCCTCCACCTCATCATCTTTGCCTACTTGCAGACTTAACCTCCCTATTCCCTAAGGAAAACCAGATCTAGGAGTATATTAACCCAGTAGTCACACCTGAGTGATACTCTGGGGGTTTGTGTGCCTACAGAGCTGCAGCTCTTCCATCTAAACTTTCCACATTGATGAGTCTTTCTGTGGGCCTCAGTCCCAATTATAATTTTATTTCCAGTTTTGTGAAGAGCCTAGATCCTGCTTGGCTGGGTGCCTACTCCTTTACCCAGGCATCGATGGCTTCTTATCTTTTGAGGTGTGGATCTTGTGTCTGTCTACAACCTCTGTTTGAGGTTCTCTTTAACCCAGATAGAGTGCTTAGAGCAAAAACACTGGAACACAACTGAAGGAGTACTGCTGGTCACCCAGCATACTGCACGTTTTCATAGGGTCTACATTTGCCATGCCCTCTTGAACATAGCAGGTACATTTCAGGTTGTTGTCCCTGAGAGAAAGACAGCTCATTCCCTTCCCCATAAATAGCCCATAAGTACAGTTTATTCTGTGCCTTGCTAAATAAACGTCATCCATACTACAAATATGAGATAGAGACCATTGTAGTGGCAGTGGAGGGAAGAAATGGACAAGCAACCAGGGTAGAAGAACATGACTTGGGCACTTTATTGACAGAGAGAGGTGTAGAAAACGACGTGTAAAGAATCCACAAAAGAGCAGAAATGCTAAAACAATGCTACTGAAAGTGGGGTTAATGGGACCAAGCTTGTCTGCTGTTTGTCACAGTTCATCACTTAGATCAACTAAGTAAACAAGCAAAAGTAAACTCATTTGTTACATTACAAACTTGAAAATTTAGTCAATACCATTCAGGACATAGGCAAGGGCAAATATTTCATGAGGAAAATGCCAAAGCAATGGCAACAAAAACAGAAGTTGGCAAATGGGATCTACTTAAACTAAAGAGCTTCTGCACAACAAAAGAAACTATTGTCACAGTGAACAGAGGGCATATGGAATGGGAGGAAGTTTTTGCAATCTATCCATCTGACCAAGGTCTAATGTCCAGAGTCTACAAGGATCTTAAACAAATTTACAAGAAATATACAGACAACTCCATTAAAAAGTGGGCAAATGACATGAACAGACACTTCTCAAAAAAAAAAAAAAAAAAAAAAGACATGCATGTGGCCAATGAACACATGAAAAAAAGCTCATCATCATTGATCATTAGAGAAATGCAAATCAAAACCACAATGAGATACCATCTCATGACAGTCAGAACGGTGATTACTAAAAATTCAGAAGCACAGATGCTGGCAAGGTTGTGGAGAAAAAAAAAAGTGTTTACACTGTTGATAGGAGTGTAAATTAGTTAAACTATTGTGGAAGACAGTGTGGTAATTCCTTAAATATCTAAAAGCACAAATACCATTTGACCCAGCAATCCCATAACTGGGTATATACTCCCAAAATATAAATTATTCTATCATAAAGATACATGCACATGCAGCCCTATTCACAATAGCAAAAACATGGAATCAACCCAGTTGCTCATCAATGATAGACTGGATAAAGAAAATGTGGTACATATACATCATGGAATACTGTGCAGTATTCTCAGGGACATGGATGGAGCTGGAAGTTGTTATCCTCAGCAAACTGACACAGGAACAAAAAACCAAACACCACATGTTCTCACTTACAAGTGGGAGCTAAACCATGAGAGCATATGGAAAGATGGGGACGAAAAACACACATGGGCCTGTTGGGGGTGGGGGGTGGTGCAAAAGCATCAAGAAGAATGGCTAATGGATGCTGGGTTTAGTATCTTGGTGATGTAATGATCTGCAGCAAACCACCAAGGCACACGTTTACCTATGTAACAAACCTGCACATCCTGCAAATGTACCCTTGAATTGAAAACAAAATTTGAAGAAAAAACCATGTTATTTATGGATCTATATGGTGAACAAATTGTGAACAATATGCAGACTTATAACTCTTGGTTTAGTAAAAGTGACAATACACATTATGAGTATAATAATGATTCTTTCAGTGAATAAAGTTTACAAACTTTATAATTATATTCTTTTTCCTAATATTTGATATGATATTTATAGGAATGAATTTTGTGGTGTTAAATGCAATACAAAAAGTTTGAGTTTGTACTTGGTATGTCTTTTTTAATATTCCTTTTTCTAACGATTAATTCCCATTATATTTTATATAATTATTGATCCACAATTGAATGTAAATCTGGAAGTAAAACAAATGTGTTCTTTACCACCACTGTATTGGGAAGCACTGAATTAGAATAAAGATCTCATAGGAGGAGGATTAGTAAGAGAAGTAACTTGCATTGTAAAACGAAAATAAGTCAGTTGGACACAGTAGTATGAGTCTGTAATGCTAGTGACTTGGAAGGATGGGACAAGAGGATCATTTGAGCACAAGAGTTCCAGGTAAGCCTGGGCAAGATAGTGAGACTCTGTCTCTAATGAATGAACAGGTGAAAGATAGATAGATAGATAGATAGATAGATAGATAGATAGATAGATAGATAGATAGATAAAAAGGATTAGGGAAGATGATGAAACTGAAAAGTACAAAATTTACAGCAGTAGATAATTTTTAACATGTTTATAGAAGTATAATATACATACAACGTTCAAAGCACTTTTATGAGATGGTAATGAATTAGTGTAAGGTAGATCCAACTTACACTAGGCATCTATATTCTATATCAGTCTATTCCTGCTGTTATGGCAAACATCGTAAGAAACAAGGAACAGTGAGATCATTGGTATTTTTAGAAGTGAATAAAAGGAAGGGGATATCATACACAGATCAGAGGGTATATAGCTAATCTGTGCATTTATTTTTCTTTTCATTTTATTATACTTTAAGTTCTGGGGTACATGTGAAGATCATGCAGGATTGTTACATAGGTATACGCATGCCATGGTGGTTTGCTGCATCCATTCCCCCATCATCTACATAAGGTATTTCTTCTAATGTTATCCCACCCCAATCCCCACACCCTCTGCTATCCATCCCTTAGCTCTCACACCCCCCAATAGGCCCCAGTGTGTCATTTAATTATTTCATCACTCTTATTAATTCATGAATTCATTCAACAAATAATTTACATCTTTAGTAATATTATATCTGCTTCTAAATATCATCCATCACATTTATAGAAAGTTTCAATGAAATAAAGGAAAACACGAAGATAGAATAAAATTTCCAGTATCTCACAGATAAATTGTGTTAAAGTTTTTGTGTACCTTATTGCAGTTTTCTACACAATTTAAAAATCATGAACAATTTCCTGATCCTTCAATCATCCTTTATAATGCCATTTTAGTGGTTACAGAATTTTTTAGTGGATATGTGTATGTTGTCCAGCATGTGCATAAGTAACCTGATCATTTTTTTCTTTTTTGGGTATTAGCATCACTGACAATATATCATTATTATGAAAATGTTGTGCTAAGTGTACTTGAGGTGAATATGAACATATCTGTAAATATTTCTTCAAATTAATTTATGGAAATCTAATTTAGACTAGATTTTGCACAGTTTGGGAACTTCTAATTTGTGTTTCTATTTATAATGCTAAATTATACTTGAGAAAAAGTTTGAAACATTTTTTCCTAGTCAGCTGTTAAAAATGAGCTTTCGTTTTTCATACACTTGTGAGCAATGGGCACTATTAAATTGATTTATACAAAAACAAAACAAAGACTAAAGACTCAAGGAGAATGTATGTGCATACATTTCAATCATATTTTTACTGACACATTTCTCTCTTTCTCTCAACATATTAGCTGCTATGTTCCAGGTACTGGGCTCTGGTCTTTTGGTGACTTCAGGTCACTAGACTTTTCTGCATTTGGCTTGAGGATTGAACAGAAGGTATTTCTGGGAAGAAAATGTTGGGACTGAGGATGAGAGTGCAAGATCCTGCAAATAGAGCTGACCTAGGACAAAGGCTAATGGAAAAGTCTGAAGAGGTGGCAAGTTTGGGAGATCACAGGCAGAGGTCAGAAACTAAGAATTTGTGGTTGCTAGAAAGCCTGTTATAGAAAGAGGAATTATATGAGGAATAAAAAGTTGCACAGAAGTGGTCCTGATGGAAGCAATATTGAAAACAGACTTCCTAGCACAACTCCTTGAGCTTGGAGGTAACTAGAAGAAGAAAAAGAAGTTCTGCATCTGTTTGCTTATTGTTATTTATAACATGGAGCAGTGTTTGGAATCTTACCAAAAGAAAATCTATTGCGGTCAACATGTACCTTATTTTTCAGTATAAATGAACAGAAAGGGTGTGGGGATATTAATCACATATTAATGCAAATAAGTGTGTGCCTATTGCTTTTATTCCCCCTAAGAGACATACAATTTTTTTTTTGACTAAAATAATTTACTCTTAAAAAAGGGAAATTGTAATTTGTTCTGAGTTTATAATTCTTTGGAATGTTGATATTATAATTCATAGGAATATCAGCATTCCTCTTTCTTTTTCCCAAAGTAGACACTTGAGGAAATATATTGATCATAGGGGAAGAAAAGCACCAACATTTGTAAGAGAATTAGAGACTGGGGCTGGTGTTGCCAGGCTGACATACCTTATTTCCAAATAGGTTTCACCTGAGGCTGTAGCTTAGCAGAAAATGAGGAGAAAACAGCATCCTCCCTAAACTTTCTGGACAGCTACTGTTATCACTCGAACTTCAGGTTATGACCTTTATCACATTAATTTCACTATAAATCATTTACATGATCTTTTTGGTGAAGACTTGGTCTCTACCATTTCTTTTTTTTTTCTTTTAATTTGGTTAATACACTTTATTTTAGACCAATTTTAAATATACACAAAAATTGTAACGATAAAACAGGATTTCCACATATCCCATATCATATTTCTTACATTATTAATGTTTCAAATTGGTATGGTACATTGGTTAGAACGAATGATCCAAAATGGATATATTATTATTAACACACATACTTTGTTTGGATTTTCTTACTTTTATCTAATGCCCTTTTTTTTTGTTCCAGAATCCCATCCTGGATGAGATATTTGGTTGTGATGGCATATTTAGTTGTCATGTTACATCCTGATTTCATTGCCATGTCTCCTTAGGCTAGGTTTTGGCTGTGATCGTTTTTCTGGTTTATTTTTTATGACCTTACAGAGTTGAGGAGTACTCACTGGGAAATTTGTAGAATGTCCCTCTATCTGGATTTGTCTAATGTTTCTCTAAAAGTTAGACTGCCCAAACACATATAATTGGTCTCTACCATTTCTAATAAGCATTCTATGGGAAAATATCTTCAAACATCACATCAACAGATACATTTTGTCTGTTCTTGCTATTTACAGATAGCAGTTATAGTTACAGCAAAACAATTTAAAAGCCCTTCCAATGAACAAGAAATTTTCAGTCTAACTTAGGGGCAGACTCAATTATAATACAATGCATATATTAGATATGGTGGGGATTTATAGTAGCAGGGAACACCAGAAAATAACGTGAAACCACTGGTTTACAAATCAAATCTCAGGAAACAATTTCATCCAAAGCTAGTGTCTAAAGTATTTGTGTGTGGTTTGAAAAGTAGGACACCATACCAACGGAGGGTTTAACTATTTTTATGGGAAGAATACAAAGAAGTCATCTATTATTTTCAGCCATTACTAAATAATTATTTAAATGAGAGACCTGACTGAGGATCATACTTAGATCATGTTCACATAAAGGTGTAGAGGTACCTATCTGTAAACAAATCTAAGGTTCTTTCAACACACACACACACACACACACACACACACACACACACACACTTCCATTTTCTAACCACTTTCTTTGCCATTGGCTGCAGTTGTTTTGAGAAATCATTCCTTAAAGTGAGTCTCTTTCTAAAATGGGTTAAAAATGAATGAATGATGCTAGAGGGCAATAACAAAGATAAGCAATTATTTGAGAGGGGAGCCTTTTGGCATCATAAGTAGACACATACAATGCAGGGAAGTACAATTTTTAATGTCCTTTTGGAAATAAATTTTTCATTTTGTGATGTTTGCTTCACTGTGATACTTATCCCTCCCAAAAGGCTAACCCTATAAATAGATTCACAGGATGGTGGTTTCTGCACTAGCATGAAACTAAGTTTGGGTTGTTTGTAATTATTTCAGAACCATTGGTCATGATCCTCTGCATGTGTATGTGCATGTGTATCTGTGTTTGTGCTAGAGAGAGAGAAAGAGAAAGAGAGAGAAAGAGACAGGGAGTGGAGAGGGAAAAAATGAGATTGTTTTGTTCATAAACTTGGAAGCAGTGTATCTCTGGGCCCTAATTTTTATTGTTATTTTTATTTTTCTTCTTTGACATATCACATTATTTAACTAATTCTTTTTTGTCAATGGTATCTATAAAGATGCCAGCATAGCTATTAACACTTACTCATTTTTAAAGAAGGCCAAATTATAAATATGCAAGTCCTCATAGCTCAGACAGGATCTGGCTCCTACTGCATTCAGCAAAGGGACCTACACACCTGTGAGTACTTAATAGACTCTTTCTTCCAGATTTAAAAATCATTCAATACTAAAATATTTGGTATTTGGAAACTCATTTTAAGGTTGCCCCTGAAAATCATAGAATCTATATCCATTACCTTCTGAATAAAATAAGCCAGGATGTTTTGTCATTTCTGTTAAAGTGGAAATCCCTAAGAAATAAAAATTTTAGATTTCCTTCTGTAAAATTGATTCATTGAAATTCTGAGGCTGAGTTTGCATAATTTAATTTCTTTGTAAATAGACAAATAGATATTTATAATGATCCTCCTCTTTCAGCTTCCCTGTCTAAGGGGGAAAAGTTTCCAGACAAGCATGTCAGCATATTGGTCAATCTGGCTTGACTGCTTTCCTCCAGCAATGGACAATTTTAATTTCCTATCATATTTATAGTCCCATCACATTTATAGTCCAGATATGATAATTTCCTATCATATTTGAGAAAGGGCAAAATAGGTTAATGAAATCATTATAATTTCACTCAAATGATACATGTTTTAAAAGCTCAATTAAAGAAACAAATACCATAGTACCACATTTTATTTTGCCTTATGGAGATCATTGCTCTGCAGCACCTGTAAAGATACTGAAAAAACACATTTCCCAACGCTAAAATGAATGTGAAGTCATTACCATCATTGAACATATCGATAAAGTAATTTTTTGTGAGGATAAATGATGTTTTATTGAAAATTTATTATTTCTTTACCATTTAATGCATTTTTAAATCAAATTCTTCACAGATTTAAGGTAGCATAACCAAGTGATTACTAGAAAGTACTCTAACTCAACTGAAATATTACCAGTTATTTGGTTTTGAACAAACTAATAATCAGTGGTTTCTTCATCTGTAAGGTGAACGTAATAATATTACTAGACCTACCATAATGGGGCAAATGACTTAAGTAATATAAAATTAAACTGACTGACATCAATAATAAGATGTTAATACATTTTCTCTATTATCATTATTACTATTGTCACTATTATTATTACGTCACAGTCTTTAGAATTATGGAACATTCTGATATGAATAAGACATATGCTCACTCCTCAATTCCTTGGTGTCCATGTGGGAAAGCAGGTAACATTATGTTGACATTGTACCAATCTGATCTGGTCTAAACACATTATCTGTATTCACTCATTAATACTGTCATGATTATGTTAGGTTTCATGAGTATTTCTGCGGCACAAATGAGGAAATAGTAGCTTCATAGGAGAAAGGATTGCTCAAAGATACATGGCTAGCTAGAGTTGTACTGGCATGTGACTCCAGGCAGTTTGGATCCGGAGTCATTTTTCTTTCTTTTTTGTTTCCATAGCTCTACAAGTGTATATACATTTCCAAAGAATATTTACATTCTTGAACAAAAATGCTACCTAAGAAAAGATAAAATACTTCAGTCTTTCTGTCAGTGCTTGCTTCCTGTTTAGAAACTTTCAGGTGAAGAACGCAATTCTAGAAATTGTTGTCCTCAACCGTGTTCAAATCTTTTCTCCCAGTAATAACTCAGCCATGAGTTATTTTGTGTGCAAAACTTCCTTTGTGCGCAAAACTTCTCACTTTTTTCAGCGTGATAAGCAATTTCTTCACCTTGAACAATTATTCCAGTATTCCTTGCCCAAGAGAAGCAAAATTATTGACATCATTCAGGTTTCATCTTTTCACAATACACTACTGTGCTTTTAGGCTCTGGTACACATGAACCATGTTCTTCACCTAAGTCATTTATGGAACATCTGCTTTGGCTTTAGCATCAGGTAAGTTAATAAGAGAAAGTCAATACTATTGCCATTGCTTTCAGGAAACTTATAAACCTTTTAAACAAGTATGCAACCATAGGGTATGACCTTTTTTTTTTTTTTTTTTTTTTTTTGAGACAGAGTCTCACTCTGTCACCAGACGCCAGGCTGGAGTGCAGTGGCGCGACCTCGGCTCACTGCAACCTCCGCCGCCCGGGTTCAAGCAATTCTCCTGCCCCAGCCTCCCGAGTAGCCGGGACTACAGGCGCGCGCCACCACGCCCAGCTAATTTTTTTTTTTTTTTGTATTTTTAGTAGAGATGGGGTTTCACCATGTTTACCAGGATGGATCTCGATCTCTTGACCTTGTGATCCGCCCGTCTCGGCCTCCCAAAGTGTTGGGATTACAGGCGTGAGCCACCGCGCCCAGCCCAGGGTATGACCTTTTTATGGAATATTAGAAGATGAGTAATGTATGTATATGAATAATGTCTGTATGCAAAAATATATATACATATGTATACATATTCATAAATATAAATATACAATATATATGTTTGTTTTGGAGACAGACATTATTCATCTTCCAAAATCCCATGGAAAGTTTATACATTATATATGTATAGATGTACATATATACACATGCACACAATTATAATATTTGGTTATACATATCGTAAAGAATGCTGCCTGTTTTAAAATTATTTTCTGCCTTACAGTCGATAAGAATCCAGGTACATTCATTTAAGTGAGGGAAGAGAGACAGTTATAATTCTTGTTTCATCTTTACAGATACACTGTATTTCTTAGGAATTGACATGGGAAACAAAGCAAAGAAGAATGACATCCCAAGAATCAAAAAACATGAGAATAAGGCCCATCAAGATTATAGACACATACATTCCTAAAATTCAACATTAATCAGAAGAAAAATAATCTCAGATTATATGGTCTGATAAACCAAAAGAAATAATGAGATAAGAAATTAGTTTAAATTGTGGCAAATCAAAACAAACACCATAAACTAAAAAAAGCATTATTACTAGTAAAAATAATAATAATGAACTCTAGTGTCTAGAATAAATATTGAACTAAGTAGATAACAATAGCATATACATTAAGAGAGAGTGATCGGGATTTAAAGTTTCTTAATCATGCTAATGTCAGGAGTAAGGCAGAGATAACATTGGCAGAGATTTTGATAAGTATGTATATTAAAATCTGCAGGATAATCACAAAAACTAAAATGGTGGTTATAATTTATCACATAATAGCAAACAAATCAAGTGAAAAATTATAAAATTAAGACCGGGGTCATGGCTCATGAGTGTAATCACAGCAATTTGGGAGGCCAAGGCAGGTAGATTACCCAGTCAGGAGCTTGAGACCAGCCTGGCCAACATGGTAAAACACTATCTCTACTAAAAATACAAAATTTAGCCAGCCGTAGTGGCAGATGCCTGCAATCCCAGCTACTATGGAGGCTGAGACAGGAGAATCACTTGAACTCAGGAGATGGAGGTTGCAGTGAGCCAAGATGGCGCCACTGCACTCCAGTCTAGGCAGCAAGAGCAAAACTCCATCTCAAAGAAAAAACAAAAAACCAACAAATTAATTCATAAAAGCCTAGAGAGCATGAAAAATAAAAGAGAAAAAAATAGCATTCAGCTATCAGAAATTTGAATCTAAAGTAAATAAACCTGTTAAATACAGTAGTCATGCTCCCCAAACTTTGGCTGTCTCTCCTAGATGAGATTACATGACAACCAACCTAATCATTATTAAATTATTTAGTCAATTTGGTATTGAAAAGAGGAGGAAGAAAACCCAACTAAATGGAATTGTACACCCAACATTACTCTGTACACTAAAGTCAATTCCAGTTTGGATAAAGAAAAATCTCAAAAAATGAAATACAACTTTTAGAAATCATTTAATGAGAATATTTTTATAATTTAAAGACAGCAAAAAAATAACATTGACACAAAACAAACAAATGAAAAAACCTGTGTTATATGAGTATATAAATTAAAAGTTATTGTTTATCAAGGATCATAAAAACAGAAATAAGAATAGTAAATTGCAAGAAATTATTTTCAGTGCATAAAAATGACAAGTGAATAGTACTCTGTATAATAAAAGCTTCACATCTACTAAGGGAAAGAAAAAAATCATAAAACACTGCATTTAACAGAAGAGGAAATCTGAATTTTTATAAAAAAATTAAAAAGTACACTCTGATGTAATTTCAACATGAAAATACAAATTAAAATCATAATGTGGCAGCATTTTACATGTCACCATATTGTTATAAAAATTCATAGGCTTCAATATCAAATATCGGTGATGTGAAATGACAGAACTTCATATGTTGCTCATAGGAGGGAATCCAAATAAGTACAAACACTTTGGGAAATTACTGATATTACCTTAAAAAGTTGGTAACATATATGTGCAAAGACCAGAAATTCTAATCTTCAATCTTTATCTGAAAGATCCTCATGTATGTGTATTCCAATACATACATATTTTCATAGGAGTATGTATCAGTCCATTCCTAAATTGTTATAAAAATAAATACCTGAGTTTGGGCAATTTATAAATAAAAGAGATTTAATTGGCTCACGGTTCCACAGTCTGTACAGAAAGCATGATGCTGGGAACTGCTCAACTTCTTGGGGGACTCTCGGGAAACACGATCATGGTGGAAGGCAAAGGAAAGAGAAGCACACACGTTTTATATGGCTGGGGCAGGAACGAGGAGAGTGGGGAGGTGCTACACATTTTTAAAACCACCAGATCTAGTGAGAGCTCATTCACTATCAAAAGAACACCACCAGTGTGTGATGCTCCCCTCCCTGTGTCCATTTGTTCACATTGTTCAAGACCCGCCTATGAGTGGGAATATGCGGTGTTTGATTTTCTGTTCTTGTGTCAGTTTGCTGAGAATGATGGTTTCCAGGTTCACCCATGTCCCTACAAAGGACACGAACTCATCGTTTTTGATGGCTGCATAATATTCCATGGTGTATATGTCCCACATTTTCCCTGTCCAGTCTATCATCGATGGACATTTGGGTCTGTAGAGGGGAAAAAAGGGAGGGAGAGCGGGGGGTGAGGAATTTGGGAGGGATAGCATGGGGAGAAATGCCAGATACAGGTGATGGGGAGGAAGGCAGCAAATCACACTGCCATGTGTGTATCTATGCAACAATCTTGCATGTTCTTCACATGTACCCCAAACCTAAAATGCAATAAAAATATATATATATTAAAAAAAGAAAAAAACATAAAGCTTACATAGAGGATTATGATCTAATCATATAAAATGATTTTTTTAAAGTACAGACATTTTTTTCTTATTTGCTTGCCTTTAAAAAAACTCTTTCTTCTTCCTCTAAACAGGTCCCCAAACTCCACTTCCAAATAAACCATATTAGCAACCAAAAAAAAAAAAAAAAGAGAACAGAATCAAAGGGAAAATCCACTCCCATTATCATCATCTCCCATCAGGTCCCACCTCCAACATGGGGGATTACAATTTGACATAGGATTTGGGCTGGGGCACAATCCAAACCTTATCAGAGTACTTTTGATAATAGCAAAAAATCTAAGAAAAGCTTAAATGTCTATCAGCAGTAGAAGAAACAAACACATTGTGTTACAACCATATAATATATTACTCTATAGCAATATAAATGAAGACTTCAGCTACCTGTAGGGAGAACATAAAGTTTAAGAACCTTAAATCAAGCTAAAAAAGCTAATTTCAAGTAAATATATACAATTTATTTTATTTTAATAAATTCTAGAAGTATGTGAAATTAGTTGTTTAAAAACTTAAAATGAGTAATAACATTTTTCTAAAGCAGGTAAAAAATACATCCAAAATTTAGAATAAAGGTTATCCATGAAAAGTGAAGCAATAAGAGGAAGAGGATTAGAAGAAGGATGTAAAAAATAATGACATCAATGTTTCTTTTAAACCAATTAGTTTATATGTAGGAGATTGCTAACTAGTATTCTTTGTATGTCATACCTCTTTTTTCAATTGAAATGGCTTAAATAACACAAATTAACTTTAGAAATGACAGTTTTCAAGTAACTAAAAAGAGAATTTTAAAAAGGCCCTACATGCAAAATAAAATCTTTATAAATCAAGATTAAATATATTTTAAAGTAAAGTATTATATAATATAATTAAATTTATGTTTAATTTATACAGATTGTCAATTCTACTACACTGATTGCTAAAATGCTACATAGATATGAAAATTTATATTTTTATTTGAAAGTTAATTTATGCAAGTTCTGATAATGCATTTTTTATTGCATCAGTGCATAAAAAGGAAGTGCCAGCCTTTTTAGATTGTAGCTTAAGAAATACAAATTTTAGATAATGCCTAGCTTGAATCTGATTAACGAGGTTTTCAAAGACATTCTGCCTCTTTCCATGTAAACATTTCTAATACAGAGATTATCATAATATGTATACAGTTTAATGTAATGCCCACTCTCAGAATTCTCAAATAATCAAGGCCAGAACAATAATTTAAATTATTACTGCAATAGCAACTGATTCACTTTCTGACTGAACCCCAGAGCTGTGTGAAATCACACTTGCAGACTTCATTTTCTCTAGTATTTCTCTACAAATGAATTAATCTCAGTTTGAAATTTCTATTTTTCACTTTGGTTATAACTCCATGATAATAGGCTCTTTTCTGCTCTATTCACCCAGGATCTACCATAGTGTCTGATAAGTAGCAGATATTTGAAAATTACGTATTAACAGATAGATCATTGATCACAAGTTAGTGTACAGAAAAAAGGCAAAGATAAAAGCAACATTTCAAAAGTAATATGAAGCACTAATTAATTCTGCTATTTAATGCTTAGGATAAGCATGCTTTCAATAAGATTCATTTAATTTTTATTTTTATTTGATAATATATTTACATGAGTCAAATTTCAGTAAAAATATATATATTTGGAAAACTTAATTGTACTCATTTCCTTCTTTACCAAATTTCTGCCCTTCTGTTCCAAAAATGATTTCTTTCCTAATGTATAAAATAGTCTTCCAGGATTTCATGAAACCAATATGAAAATATCATTTTTATTACCTCCCTTTAGATATATAAAATTAGATATGCTATTTACACTCTTCCACTCCTTACTTTCAGCTCTTAAAAATTTACCCTGGGACACGGCATGAACTTGTAGTCCCAACTGCTGGGGGACTAGGGCAGGAGCATAGCTTAAGGCCAGGAGTTCAAAGCTATAGTGTGCCTGTGACTAGTTGTATCCCTCAGCCTGGACAACATGCTCTGGAGGTTGCTCCATACTAGCACAGCGAAATCTACCTTAATCATTTTTATAAATACATAGCATTCCATTGTGTGAATATGCAATATCTCATTGAATTCATCCCCGTGTGTATTTTTCAATCTTTTGCTCTTAACAATGCTCTGGTGAAGTGCAAAGTTGTTCATCCATCATTTTTGATGTTTGCAGAGTTGTCTAGATGATAAACTCCCACAGGTGAAATT
The DNA here is from genome assembly GCA_004027835.1 of Alouatta palliata. Taxonomy (NCBI): domain Eukaryota; kingdom Metazoa; phylum Chordata; class Mammalia; order Primates; family Atelidae; genus Alouatta; species Alouatta palliata. The sequence continues at coordinate 144,706 of PVKV010001424.1, forward strand.
GTTGTGCCAAAGGGTGTATGCATTAGCAATTATGAGTGATACCATCCCACAGCAGTTGTACTATTTTGTGTGTCCAGAGTGTACTATTAATCCAGGTCTTCCAAGAAACAAATGCCAAGATGGTATTAAAAGTGAAATAATTTTATCTGGTTACATATCTGAAAGTAAATAAAGAGGGAGCCAGCTAAGGCTGAAAATGTCTTCAGTGATATAAGTTTTACCACACTGAAAGAGAGAGAAAAAGTTCGAGTGGAAGCTCCTACTCAGCCATGCTGTCTAAGGAAGATTTGCCAAAACCTTCAGAATATCCTTGAGCCAAAGTCAGTCAACAAAAATCCCACCTTTCTGCAAAGAATGGATTTGCTTTAGTATCTTGCTTAGTTGCTTAGTCTTGTTGGTAGGAAGTAGCCAGGGGAACCCAAAGAGCAACAGCAATAAAATCCTCTGGGCCCTTCCTAGTTGGAAGTTTGCTCTGTGTAAAACCAAGGCAAATAAAAAATCAAAGTCTTAATTCTTCTTGTTGAAAATGGGAGAAGAGGTTTCTCTCCTCTGCTTTTTCTTTTACAACATTATCTTGGATTACCTTAATTATAAACATTTTCCAATTTATTTGAAATGCATAGACATCTTTTCAAAGAATATATTGATTTTTTTTCAGCTTTGTGAATTAGTAATATCTTTCTCAAGTGAGTGAAACACCTCAGAAATGCAAACATCAAGGAAGATAGTAATCCTTTCTTCCAGTTTCTGTGTGAGGGTTAGAGCGTGATTTTGGTAGTGATCTTGCTACAAGTTATAGAACTACATCCTGTCATGAAAAGAAGTTTGCTTTTTCTTCTAGATAAAGCCAATTAGCTAACAGAGATGGTCACTGCAATTACCTAAAGTTAGCATGAATAATGCTTGACAAATGGTGTTATCAAGTCCTCTTACTTGAGCACTTGTTATTGTTTATCTTGAAAATACATCTGTAATTGGTTGTATCTTCATGGCTGTTTAACAGAGTGAAATTTCTTTCTGTCTTTGCAATCTCTTAGGGGATTGCCTGTGATGCACATCACATTTTTTTTTTTTAATGCCTTCTCAATAAGAAAGTGTTTTCTTTCTCTGCTACCTTTGTAGACTAGATTTCTGGGTTGAGAGATTTTATTTTTAATTATATATCCTCAATAGATAACAAGCAGGTATTGGTGTCACTTTACCCACAGAATCATGAAAGCATGTTGTCAAACTTTTCACTTAATTTTTCTAAGTGCTCAGTTTTCCTGTCCTTAGATGGGCATAATTATACTTGAGTGCTGACCTACACCATTGTGTGCTGTGGAGAGACTTTGAGAATCAAATAACTTTGAAAATACAAAGCACTGCATGGATGTAAGTTTATTAATTTTTATTTTCATCAACATTCAGTTGAAGATATCACTTCAGACACATTTACAAGATTTATTACTATCAAATGCTTAGAATAGCATGGAATATACTGGAGAGATTTATATATAATTTTAGCACACTACATTTACAACATACTCCAAAAGAAGCACACTTGTTAGCACTTCAATTTAACATGAATGAAATTTGCATGAATAGATCAGAGGAAGCACTGAGTCCCTAGTAGCAGAGAAATACCAGGAAAAACATAAGTGATTTTGAGTAGCAAAAGGGCTTTGCATGAATTAATAAATAAACTATTTGGTGATGGTAATTACAGCATTGCTCTCTACCTTTGTACAATACAAATTTATCTGAGAAGAGCAAATAGACATGAGTTGGGGAAACACAGTATTAAAGTAACATATCATGTAATAGATCTTAGTTGAAGGACTGCATTCACTTTAAATAGGGTAAGTAGAAAATTATGATTTCTATATCTCTAAAAGCTTTTTTTTTTGCCCATTTGCAGAGTCCCAGTTTTGACATAAAACATTTTTCTTCTTGTTGAACTTACTTTCTTCACTTTGCCACACATAAACCAGCTTTAATGAAAACCATTTCCTATGATGTGACATAGGAGCTCTAGCAGAAGCTTGTTCACTTGTATGTAACATGAGCATTGTGCCGAGCAAACATCATTTAGATACTATCATTATTAGGCTCATTTAGACACTACCATTATTAGACTCAGCAATCAATTAAACAAACACTTACCTAGAGTCAAGGTACTTAAATACATATTTGCAATGGAAAATTCTCCATTCAAATTACTTAATGCACAACTTAAAGACCAAACCTGGCACTGCATTCCATATATCTAGACTGAGGTGTATGCCATTATCTTTATGCGTTTCCTGTTGTGTGTTTCCCTAGGGGCGCATGTACCTATTCTGCATTCTGTCTTGGTTACTTTCTTTGACCTTTTCTTGCTTTCATTTTGCTTCTTTTGACTCACAAATCCCTTTCAATCTATAGTAAATGCAATGGATAAATAGCACAATTTTAACTTCTCACCTCTTTATTTTAAATACACTCTTTCTGCAAACTGTGGTAGTATTTATAGCAACGCACAAATATTCTACTTTTCTACGAGATAACAGTCGATACTTTTGAAATTTTTAATATTTTCCCATTCCACACAAAGGAAAACTACTTTGATTTCCATTTAGTAAGAATTATCCAAATGATAAGAATGTATATACAAATTTCTAAGACACTAAAATCTCATTTACTGTTAAAAACTGGGGGTGTGGTGTTAATCATGTTTATTGAGACAATTGAAACATTTTAATTATGATACGTGTAAAGGTTTCCTTGATTTTTTAAAAATGCATTTCTAAAAGTTTTATGCTGTTAAGGACACTGCATGCATCATTTGACCAGTTCCAGCACTTGCTGTTGACTGAAATGATCACATGATTCCTTTAGCACAAATATCTATCTGTAAAGACGCTTCGTAAAGGAAAGCCTTAATTTGAAAATAATAACACAATAACAACGAACATCTGTCTAATATAGTAATCTGCACATCAAAAATAAAACTGTGTATATATCTGTTGATTTAGGAGAATCTTATAAAATGAACTACGTAATTACAGTTGTATTCCAATTCCTTCTTCTCTAAGAGAATGTTCAAAACATGAAGACATGTACTGGTAAGTGGCAGGTCTCGTCTCTATCTTTGTTTAGATTCTATGCTTTTCATACAAGAGCTGGTGTGTTCCTCATCTAGAGAAACAGAATCTCTGGTGATGTTGCTTTTTTGTATCGGGGCTAATATTTCACACTTCTTGTTTGTCAAATATTGTTCACAGTTTACAATGCTCAACCTTTAGATTTGAAAAAATATTAGGAGCACTTCTTAACTGACTTGTTTTTTCCAATTGGAAATACCCTTTTTTTTTTTTTTTTTTTTTTTTTTTTTTTTTTTTTTTTTTTTTTTTTTTTTTTTTTTTTTTTTTTTTAAGCCAGAGTCTTGCTCTGTCGCCAGGCTGGAGTATAGTGGCGCGATCTCAGCTCACTGCTGCAACCTTCTCCTCCCGAGTTCAAGCGATTCTTCTGACTTAGACTCTTGAGTAGCTGGGACTCCAGGCACGCACCACCACGCCCAGCTAGATTTTGTATTTTCAGTAGAGACGAGGTTTCACCATGTTGAGCAGAATGGTCTTGACCTCTTGACTTCGTGATCCACCCGCCTCGGCCTCCCAAAGTGCTGGGATTACTGGCGTGGGCCACAGCGCCTAGCAAGCAAGACATATTTAGGTGCTGCTTCCTTTCTCTTTCTCTATGTCTTCTCTCTCTCTCTCTCTCTCTCTCTCTCTCTCTCTCTGTCTCTCTCTCTCTTCATGGTGAGCAAATCTCAGGCAGGAAGTCAGAGTTTGATACCTTGAGGATGGGTGAGCTAGAGTTAAGGAAGCCTCTTGAGATCTAACGCTGTTTCTGATTCTGTGCCTTGGTATTAGGAACCTGATTCACCCCCTGCTTTATTTTATTTAATAGCAATTCTATCTGGTCTCCATATGACAACTACTTTGCTTTATATCTCAATTGGTTCAGTGTTTGGGTTTAATTATTGTCAGAGGCAATATAATTGGTACACCCTAAAGATACTATGTCAATGTATTTGCTGCATTTCCATTTGATACAACATGTTTGAAAAGTGCCTATTGTCAATTATTTAATGCAAGCAATATGCACTGTAATATTTTACAGTCCAAAAAATTTGTTTAACTCTTCTTAATTTCATTTTTTGGGGATCCTTTCTGGTTTAGACTACTGTGCAAATAATTTGATAATAAGTCAACATTTATTTCTGGTTTTGTTTTGTTTTTTGAGACTGGGTCTCACTCTATAGCTCAGGCTAGAGTGCAGTGGCACGTTCTCAGCTGACTGCCACCTCTGCCTCCTGGGTGCAAGCAATTCTCCTGCATCAGCCTCCTGAATACCTGAGATTACAGGTGTGCTCAGCCACACCCAACTAATATTTTTATTTTTAGTAGAGATGGGGTTTCCCATGTTGGCCAGGCTGATCGTGGGCACCTGGCCTCCAGTGATCTCAGCCTCCCAGAGTTCTGGGTTACAGGCATGAGCCACTGTGCCTGATCTAGTAAACATATTTTTAAAATAAAAAATGTTATTTTATTGGTTATATAAGATCTAAAACATGTCTATTGGATTCCACAGCCCAGATTCTTACACTCTACATTCTACTTGGCCTCCAATTTGACTCTACTCACTCGCTATTAAGCTCTGAATGAATTTGATTCCAACTAGCTAAAAAGAAAAATGCAGCATCCTAAAATAACCTAAAACTAATAAAAATCAGTTTCTTTATGAATCTAAAATGATAAAAGACATACATTTAAAATAAGGATTACTTTTAAAACATGATTTCATGTCTCAATTTTTCGAACTACTTGTAGATTCTTCTAATATTAACATGCCGTTATTATTAGGCTTGACTGCCTGCTGTGAACCACTGTGAAGCACACAGAAGAATCTCACTACAGGCAAATTCAACCACTGATTTTTAACGGCTGTTAAGTAAATTTGAACTTAAAAATAAACAACAGGCTTAATGGAGGCTTAATTATTGTCAGATGCAGTATTTAAAAACAATTTGTCTCCCTACCTGTCATGAAAATATATTTCTTCTGGGAGGAAAATCTTATTTGTATTTTAAAATATGAGAACTGCCAGGCAAGCAGGTACTTCTCTGTTTAATTATTGATTACTTTTCCTTAGATATAAGATCAGTCTTATAGATGGGATAAAATCAGACCATCAAACTACAAAAATGTAACATTCAGACATATTCCTCTTTGTCATACACATTCATGTGTCCAACTTCTTGTGACACTTAATTTAAAATACTGGTTGATTTAGAACTTGATTCTTGTCTTTGTTCTATTTGCTTTGGTTTTTGACTCATTCCTAATCTTGTTAGCTTGTTTTTTCAGAACTACTGCTGGATTTTATTGATTATAATTTCATATTGATGTGTCTTGAGTACATCTACAAAGACATAAACACATGAAAGAGCATAAATACCTTGTTTCACATTACTGTTTCGTCTATCTATCCATCCATCTAGCTGTGTATATTGTTATGTGTATAAGTGTCTGAGTATCTGCCATCTATGGATCTAGCCATGTAGATATGTATATGTATGTATGTATGTATGCATCTGTGTATCTATGTTTCTGTCTGCTATCTAGTTTGCAAGCTGTACATGTGTATATGTACCTATGTATGTATGCATCTACCTATCTAATCTTTCTAAATTATAATTGGCAAGAAAGACACTGAACTGGCAGAAAATAAATTTTAGTAATTATTTCTCTCAATCTCATCAGTTCACAATGAGGAAAATGAAAGATGAAGAAATTAATAAACAGATGGTTTGTGATATAACTACAGCCAAATGCAAAGTTTCCCAATGCAAAAATTCCCAATGTAAAGATATGAAATCTTTGAATTTTATCTTCTGCATAATGACCTCTGATGGCCAAATCAGAAGTTCCTTGCTGTACTGGTGAGCATTATTTCCAGGTAGTGCTAGGCAAAGCCAGAAGTTAGGGGAGATATCTCACTTCTGTAGTGTGCTAGACATCTTCATTAGACCTTTCATCCATACTTACCTTACCATTTTCTTTTAAGAAAATCCTCTTTTAAACATTTATTATAAAATACATACACAAAAGTGAACAAATTATAATCATTTAGCTTGGTGAATATTTGCAAAGTGAATATGCCAGTGTAATCACCACTCAAATCAAGATATGAAGATTATCACCACTTTAAATTTTATATGACAACATAGGCTGTGTTATATGAATGTTATATAAATTAAAACATACTAATTTTTTTCATGTTTGACTTTTTTCACTAAGCACTATTTGTGAGTTTACCCATACTATTGGATGTTTGTTTTAATTTCATCATATAAATATGCCACAATTTACTCATTGATCTTACTGTTGGTATATATTTTCGTTTCTGCTTTTGACTTTCATAAGCAGTATTGTTACCAGCATTCTGTACAGATCTTTTCTACACAAAATAATACATTTCTCTATATGTTTCTTGGTCATAGGTTGTACCAGCTTGTGTAGAATATAACAAAGTCATATATCAATTGGCACTCTGAAAAGCAATATATGACAGTTTAGACTACTCGATTTCCTCACTAATTTCTGGTCATATCAATTTTTTTATTTTTGTTTCACTGCTTTTGTTTTCACCCATTCTAATGGTGTATATTAAAATATTATATTCTTTAAAATGTTTATTTCCCTGAGGACTATGTTGAATACCCTTTCATTTTATATACATATTTATGTATGTATGCATATGTGTGTGTGTGTGTATACTTAACCCTATTGAGATCTATTCTGTGTTACTCTCCATCCAGTTGGAGTTCCCCGCAGAATGCTCTATATAGCATAAATTGATATAACATAACATGTATTAAGTTATATAGTGTAACACCGTTTTGAGTGGTGACTATGCTGTGGTGGGCTCTACGTTGTATTGACTATACCAACAGACTCTCTTGCCTTCTGGGTTCCATCACTGAGAACCATTGGCAAGGAATAAAAGGAAGGAAAAGAGATAATTAAATCGAAATTTCTTCTCTCTACTCACTGCTTGCTTTGCTGCAGTCTGTCTGACCTTCCACAGAATGACCTCATCTTCTGCAAGTAGGCTTGCCTCACAGCCCTCTGTCTCTAGTTTCCAGGTCACTGTTGCCTCTCTCACTCCAAATATTTAGGATTGTTATGGGAGCCATTCTAGCCCCAGCAATTTCACTGTCTTTTGTGGGTTTCCTATTCCTCACTACAACAATGTGTATGGTTTTTTCACTAAGCCCCTTCAATTTATTCAAATTTGAATGTGCTATGTCTTTCCTGGTGGAAAGCTATATAATATGCATGGTTATATCTGAATTGTACTGAATATGTGTGAAAAGGTGTTATATGCAAAAGATAAAAATTTTAAAATTGAGTCAAGCGTATTTAGTAGAAAATAAGGTGATTTAAAGCAGATGTCTCACCAGGACCTTAAGTGGTGAAGGTCACCTTAAGTGGTGACCTTAAATGTGATAAGCCACAGTATCTTGCAGTGTTTTAGCAAATGGAAAGGCCTTCTATTACACTGACATGTAAGGTCAAATCCTTATAGATATTCTGGTTGCTTTTATAATTTCTTCTTTGTTTTGTAGCAACAAAATTAATTAATACATGTTACATGACCTTAAAGGAGTACACACCAGATTTTCCTAATAATGTTACTAGAGTGACTTTCACTTCTGTTTATTACATACTCATTTGTAATAGTGTAGGAAATCTGACATTTTGAAATGCTATCTTCTGAAAGAGGTGAACCATTGCCTTTTTATGTATTTTTAAGATTTCTATCAGATACTATTAAATACATTCAAATCTGAGTGAAGTAAAATTATTTCTTTTCCATGAATAATAGCTTCCAACATAAGAATCAAAATGGTATACAAAAACCAGACCATTCACATACAGGAGAAGATTTCAGAGATGAAAGTTGATAAATTTCCAAGAAGAGTGAGAGAAATAGTTGTAATTTCAGTCTTAAATGTCTTTAAGCCAGAAGGTTAATCCCTTTTAAGTATTTGTTTAAAAGGGGGCTCATAGTTATGAAAAAAAGTCCTGTCTAGCAGCAGTGCCAACTTGGAGCCAACTCAAGATGAAGTGGAATAAAATACCCCCATGATATAGTTAAACAGGTCTCATAAACAAGATAACAATTGGAGACAATTCCAGGAGCTCATGAGTAATTCACCATTCAGTTTAATTCCCCTACCCAGTGTAATTTGGTGTCTGCCCCAAATGCTCCTTCAAAAACTGCTCAAAAAGTCAATAGTGATTTTTTTTTAATGATGACGTCTTCTCCAAATATCTGCAGCAATTTTTATTGTAAATCATTTCACTCTTGAAATTCAATAGCATAATATCTGTTCCTTCATTCTGCTTTCTCTTTTCTGGCCACATTTTTTCCATCTCTCTTGGTATACCTTTCACTAACTATCTGCTAAATATTTGTGTAATGCAGGGTTCAGTTCTTGGAACTTTTCTCTGCTCATTCTATATGATTTTAGAGGGTTAAGTTAATCCCTTTATAAGACTGATCTTTTTTTCCAGTGAATTTTAAAAATCTATATTTTTAATATTCCCCCCAATCATGTAATACAATCTGGATTGTAAAATGGTTACAAGGTATATTTTACATAGAGTTTAATTTCAACACATCCAGGCCAAAGTCTTTATTTTCCTCTCCAAAATCTATCTTTCCTCTTTAGTTTTCCTTTTGGTTAATGAAATCACTATTCAGTGAGTAACCCAAACTAGGAATCCTGATTATGATCCTGAACTTATTCATTTATCTCATCTCTCACATTCAATCAGTCAGCACATCATGTTAATTCCATCTCCTGAGTATCTTTGGAATCTGCCTTCTACCTTTCATTCCCACTGCTATCTTTCTTGTTTATATGCTTATCTTCCCTTTTTTAGCTTCTAACCTTGACTTCCTAACTAACTTCCCCAACTCCTGTGGTTGGCTCTTGATGTCCTGAACTTCCATTGATCTTTGGCACTACTACAACCACATATTTCTGAAACATAAATAAATCGTATCTGACTCTTGCTTTACAAGCTTCAATTACAGAATAAAAGACATACTTATATGGGATCTGCCTTAAGATAAGCCAGAATTCCAAATGATAATATGCTTTTTGAATAGAAAATATAAGAGAAAGTTTCTTTCCACAGAAAAACATAGAAAATGCATAAAGAGAAGTATTCTTATTAATTTTTAATGCAGCATTGAATTTTATGGCTTTTAAAATTATATGTTGTTTATATTTAACCTTCAAGGATACAATACAAATTTATTATACTCATTGTTCACTAATGATTTTCTCTTTAAATAAAAATTATTCCATGGTTTTTTTCATCTTTCCCACTTTTTCTCTCTCTCACACCTCACACACACACACATTTATAATTTATGTAAATGTGTACATGTGTGTATATACTGCTTAAGCAACAATTTCAGAGAAACAATATTTATGAATTCATAAAAATTTATGAATTCATTAAAAATGAGTCTAAACTATCTAATTAGAAAGAATTTTTTTAGAAAGAAAGAACTCTTGGGGTGCATGGAAAAAATGAAAATTGTTTCTAATCAGTACTTTTCCCCTTAATGAATAGGGCCAATGAGTTGGTATTAAAATGTGCATTTATAAGTAGGATTCTGCAAGCATGTGACATTACACACCTGCCCGAGAGCTTTAAATTGCAAATGCAGGTTTTTTTCTTATCTTTTTCTATTTTGTATTTATTTATAGTAATTGATCAGATTATTTTTCTACGTGACAAAACTTCTATTACTTTCTATTATTTAACATTCCCCATGCTCTGCTTAATAGCAGTGTGCTGGCTAGCTTTGAGAATTAACAAATTATATCATATATAAAGAACATGGTAAATTACAACCTTATTATTATTCTTTAAATGTCTAGAAAATGCTTTGATTTAAAGAACCTGTTATTCTAGAAATGTTGCTTTTGCTCCTTTTATTCTTTGTAAAATGCCTTTAGTAATTTTAGGTTTCTGAATTATGCTTCTAGAGAGGCTGAAAACTCAGGAAATGTGGACTAAGTATGTGGGCAAGTGTGTCACTGCTGATATGAACAGGTTTGTTTACCATGATTCCCTTCTATTAGGCAGTGAATGTGTGGCAAATTAAAAAGTGCATGCTTGAAAGTTATGAAATAAATAATAGTATGTTTTTCAGTGTCCTCTTCTTCTTTGACACTATCAATAAAAGGAACACCCTTTTGAAATTCCAAGACTAGTTTTGTAATATTTCATACACAAACATAAGTACGTAACATTCTTATGAGTATCAGTTAGCTCTCAGTGAAAAGCAGTAGAACATCAGAATATTATTTGATACGTTTTTGGCTTAGAAACTGACAGTCAAAGTATAAAGATCTCATTACAGTGACTAAAATACAATCTAAAGCCAATGCTTCAAATTACCATAATCAATGAACAACATTCCTTAGATATGTGTTTAAACTAATGAGTGGAAATAGGTAGGTACTTTTATTTTGATATAGTTACAGATAATGCTTAGAAACTTAAAAGAGTTTTTCTGACTTTTTCAGGAACACGAAATGAAGTAACATATAGCCAAAATTACAATTCAGGTAACCAGTATCTCATTTCTGCATTTGTTATGTCAGTGTCTGAATCTGGCAAAATCTAGTGATGTTTATTAACTTAAGAGCTTCAATGAGGAAGGAAACAAAAATGATGGAGGAAACAAAACATTCTTCGTAGTGTTACACTGAAGAATAAACCTTGGAACGTATTTGTATTTGCAGCCAAAGTGAAATATTCTGCTCCACTTGGCATAGTCTGTAGCCCCAAAATTAATTACTAGCTATGACTGAGCTTAATTTAAAGTCTGAGACAACCAGAATGTTTGCTTAACATTCCAAAACTACAGAGTATTATAGATTCATTGGTAATAAATGGTGATAGTGGGATTCCTATCTCACGTAATAAAGTAAACAGTTTCAGGTGGAATTTATGTTCACCAAAAGACACTTACAAAATGTGAACGTTGGTCCACAATCCAAAAAAAGAGCTTGCAATGCATAAAATTAACATAGCATGTATCCAGAATAAGTAATGAATAATTCCTATGATCAATAGTTCTTTATTGATCAATTTTTTGATTCTATCAATAAAAGTAAAACTCCGTTGAAGTATCAAAGAATAGTTTTGTAGTATCTCACACATAAGAATGCAACATTCTTATGAGTATCATTTGGCTCTCAGAGTCACAGAAACTAGAACAGAAGGATTTTATTTGATAATATTTTGGCTTGGAAGCTGACAACCAAAGTATTCAGATCTTCTAACTATAATGACTAAAATACAATCCAAAATAAATGCTTCATATTATCATAATAAATGAAATGACACACAATTCCATAAATTTCACTGAAAAAGTAGCACAAGTAGCCCATAAAATTTATAAAAAGATGTTAAATTAATAAATAGTCAAGGAAATGAAAATTTAAACCACAATTTTGTGCTCAGCAAATGGGCAAAGTCAACTAACATCATACTTGACAAGGTTGGCTGGTGGGAATTGTAACTATTAACTTGGAACTTGGAAATCAGTTTAGTATAACCTAGTAGAGATGAACATGTATGCACATATTCTATAATTGGCAATCCCACTCCTAGTTACTCCCCAAGAAAAACTCTTGCACATGTATATTAAGATATATTTACAAAACTGTTTGCGTCAGTGTTTTGGAAACAACAAAAAATGTACAAAACCCTACTCAGGACTTACAAATGGCATGATAATTTACAGTATGTTTGTACAATCACTTAATATAGCAGTGAAAACAAAAGACCTGAAGCCATACACATCAAAATAAATTTAAATCTAAATTTTTAGCTTTCTTTAGAAAAAATTAAAATAATATTGTATGTCTTTGCCTGAATAATGACTGCTCAGTTACTTTTAAAAAATTTTTTGCCTATGTTCCTATGCCCACTTCTTACACATGGTATATTTTACATTTTAAGAAATCCAGTGTCTAGAAAGGCAATACTGTTGATGAAGGAGAAGAGAGCATAGGAAAGAAAAACCTTTGGGAGACTTTTCTTATGGAATTTATTTTTAACTTCCTTTCAGCACCCTACAATTTTGCTTTCTTTTCATGTCTAACTTGCAAAGTCCTCTATTACCTTAGCTGTGAAGGTTTTAATAAAATAATTAAGAAAAGAAAAAAGCTGGTTCTTTATAATCTCCTTGGAAAACTGAGCCTATAAGGAATCAGTGTTATTAACATTAGTAGTAGTAGTGTGTGAACTCTTGATAGGAAGGCAATATCAGCAAGGTTGATAGCACTGGCATTGGTGGAGGACCCAGTGGTGGCAGAAGTAAGCTAGACCTTGAATATAAGTAACACTAACTGAAGAAGCAATGCTGTTGAGGGTTACTGTTGGTAAGTCTGACAACATAAAATAGATGTGTAGTGAGAAAAGGAGAAAAATAGCAGATAGGCTGGAGTAGATACTACATAAAACCTTTTAGCTTTATTTCTTAAGGCCCATGTGAAACTGTTCTTGGGGACTCCCAGTATGATAAGAAATTTGAAATTGTTTTGTGAAAAACAAATTGCATGGAGCAGCATCAGGTTTGGGAGAGGGTAATGCTAATGATAATAGACACATTTTTAAAATGCATGTATTTCATTGCTACTTATAGATTGCTTACATCCAAGTCACCATAGTTTTAGAAATATAAGTTTTAACAATTTGGAAATATAAATATATTTCCCAGAGTAAACATGTTTTAATGGTTTGGCTCCATATAGCCAAGTAATATTGTTCAAAAGTTTTGGCATTGGCTTGATTCTATAAACATAATTATAGTACTGTTACCAGAAATAATTCATTTTGGGTATTAACTAAACATATGAATGAACATTTGAAATACACTATATTTACAAATTGGGAAATATACCATATTTACAAGTTTACATGAACATGGAAATTTATAGAGGGCATAATCTGTTGATAAACATTAAGTAGACAACTGGTGAAGCAATAATGCATTGTGGCAGGCCACAAAGAAAAAGCAATGTGCTGGTTGAATGGAGCTTGTCATAGTCATTTGAGCTGCTATAATAAAGTATCACAGACGTCATAGATTATAAACAACACATTTATTCCTCAAGTTTCTGGAGAATGGAAATTCGAAATTATGGTTTCAGCACGGTCAAGATTCTGGTGAGGGTCCTTCTCTAGGCTGCAGACTGCTAACTTCTTGTTATATCCTCATATGGGAGAAAGAAAGTGAGGCAACTTTCTGGTTCTCTGATAAGGTCAGGAATCCCATTCATCAGGGCTCTGATATGGTTTGGCTCTGTGTGCTCACACAAGTCTCATGTGAAATTATAATCCCCACATGCCGAAGGTGCGGTCCGGGAGGAGGTGATTGGATCACTGGGTGGTTTCTAATGATTTGGTGCCACCCTCCTAGTTCTGTCTTGTAATAGAGTTCTGGCAAGATCTGATGGTTAAAAAGTGTGGCGTTTCCCCTTTTGCTCTTTCTCTCTTCTGCCATCATGTAAGATATTCCTTGCTTCCTCTTTGCTTTTTGCCATGATGGTAAGTTTCCTGAGGCCTCCCAGTCATGATCAGAACTGTGGTCAATTAAACCTCTTTTCTTCATAAATCACCTAGTCTCAGGTATAGCAGTGTGAGAATGGACTAATACAGAAAATTGGTACCAGAAGAGTGGGGCACTGCTATAAAGATACCTGAAAATGTGGAAGCAACTTTGAAACTGGGTATAAGGACAGAGGTTGGGACAGTTTGGAGGGTTCAGAAGAAGACAGGAAGATGTGGGAAGGTTTGGAACTTTCTAGAGATTAGTTGAATGGTTTTGACCAAAATGCTGATAGTGATATGGACGATGAAGTTCAGGCTAAGATGGTCTCAGATGGAGAAGAGGAACTTTTTGGGGCCTGGGGCAAAGGTCACTCTTGCTATGCTTTAGCAAAAGGACTGGTAGCATTGTGCCCCTGCTCTAGGGATCTGTGGAATTTTCAACTAGAGGGGGATGACTTAGGGTATCTGGTAGAAGAAATTTCTAAGCAGCAAAGTGTTCAAGATGGAGCCTGGTTGCTCTTCACAGCATACAGCTATGTGCATTCAAAAAGAAATGATTTGAAATTGAAAGTTATATTTAAAAGGGAAGGTGAGACTAAAAGATTGAAAAATTTGTACCCTGACCATGTGTTAGAAAAGTAAAACCTATTTTGTGGGGTGATATTCAAGGTAGCTGCAGACATTTGCATAAGTAATAAGGAGCCAAATGTTAATAGCCAAGACAATGGAGAAAATGTCTCCAGGGCACTTATGAGATCTTTGCAGCATCCTCTCCTATCACAGGCCCAGAGGCCTAGGAGGGAATAATGGTTTTGTGGGCCAGGCCCAGGGCCCTGCTTCTCTGTACAGCCTCAGGGCATGGCACCTTCTGTCCCAGCCACTCCAGCTTCAGCTGTGGCTAAAAGAAGCCAATGTATAGCACAGGACATTGTCTCAGAGGGTGCAAGCCGCAATCCTTGGCAGCTTCCATGCGGTGTTGGGCCTGTGGGTGCTCGGAAGGCAAGAGTTTGGGAACCTCCGCCAAGATTTCAGAAGATGTGTGAAAACAGCTGAATGTCCAGGCAGAAGTCTGCTGCAGGGGCAAACTCTTCATGGGGAACTTCTATTAGGGCAATGCAGAGGGAAAATGTGGGGTTGGAGTCCTCACCAAGTCTCCTCTTGGAGCTTAGTGAAGCTGCCTAGTGGAGCTATGAGAAGAGGGACACCATCCTCCAGACCCCAGAATGGTAGATTCACTGAAAGCTTGCACCATCTTACTGGAAAAACCACAGGCACTCAATGCCAGCCCATGAAAACAGCTGTGGGAGTGCACCCTGCAGAGGCACAGGGGCAGAGATACACAAAGGCTTGGAAGTCCAACCCTTGCATCAGTGTGGACTGGATGTGAGGCATGGAATCAAAGGAGCTTATTTTGGAGCCCTAAAATGTAATGACTGCCTTGTTGGGTTTTGGACTTATAGTCCAGGAAACTGTATCCCTCTGTTTTTGACAATTTCTTCCATATGAAATGGGAGAATTTACCCAATGTTTATTTTCCCATTGTATCTTGGAAGCAACTAACTTGTTTTTGAATTTACAAGCTCATAGGCAGAAGGGACATGCCTTGTCTCAGATGAGACTTTGGACTTGGACTTTTTGGTTAATGCTGGAATGAGTTAAGACTTTAGGACTGTTAGGAGGGCGTGATTGTGTTTTGAAGTGTGAGAACAACATGAGATTTGGGAGGGACTGGGGCAGAATGATATAGTCTGGCTCTGTGTTCTCACTCAAATCTTATGTCAAATTATAATCCCCATTTGTTGAAGATGGGGCCTGAGGGGGCAGGTGATTGGTTCATGGGGGTGGTTTCCAAAGGAAACCGCTAGCTAGTATCATCTAGCTAGTGCTATCTCCTGATAGAGTTCGCACAGATCTGATGATTTAAGATGTGGCACTGGCTCCATTGCACTCTCTCTCTCTTGCCACCATGTAAGACATACCTTGCTTCCCTTTTGCCTTCCACCATGATTGTAAGTTTCCTGAAACCTCCAAGCCATGGTTTCTGTGAAGCATGCAGAACTGCGATTTATTTAAATCTCTTTTCTTCATAAATTACCAAGTCTCAGGTCATTCTTTACAGCAGTGTGGAAATGAACTAACACAGGCTCCAACCTCATGACCTAATTTCCTTCCAGTAGTTGGGAATCAGGACATCAACATATAAATTTGGAGGGGGAAAATAGATAGACAAATATTCAGTCCTCAGCAGCACACCTTCCGCAGAATGAAAGTAATTGTCACTCACCAAAAAGGGGATAAATGAGATATTTACCTAAAAATAGAGAAGAAGATATGCAGAATGATGTAAGCTCTCCTCCTCTGGAAGTATTCACTTACATAGGCCTGGATTCAGAAACACAGACTCAGACCCAAGAAACTAGGGCAGCATAGAACCCATGAAAGTCAAAACAACAATAGTCAAATCAGTAGGGATTCTGAGAGATATTATTTGTGATGAAGGCCTTTGTTGCTTCTTTATCTTTTGTTCTTGTTTATTTGTTTTTGTTTTAAGAAGTATTTAAAAAATCTAATATAGCCCACTATGGTTAACTTCACATTTTATAGACTCTCCTAAGATTAGGTACCTGAAAAAATGACAGCAGTTAGCTTTGCCAGTTTCATAATTGCAAGTCACTGAAATAATGTTGCTTTTGTTAATTAAGTTTATTAATACAATTTCTTGGTAAGAATACCTGTTCTGAATTTCAGATTTCTATCACAACCAGAAAGATAGAGGGTTTCAGAAGGAGAAAGTAAAAAGATATGCCAATTTGGCAATGTTTCATGAAACTAAATAACTGTAAATGCAGGAAAATAATACACTAACACAGGAATATTCTATGTAGATACATTTAAATTCAAGAAACATATTAGCACAATTACATAGGACTGATTTATAAGCATCACACAAATATAGAGAAATGAAAGTGAAATTAAAATAGTATTTACTGTGGCTCTTACTCATTTTACAATATTAAAATATCCATATTTATAAGTTAATATGGTTATGTTATCTAAATACTTTTGGTTTCCTGAACAACAACAACAAAACTACTTCTTTTGAACTTATCTTATTTAGATTATATTGCTTAAGGAGCAATTTTTTCTCATGATTAATTATTTCCAATGTAAAACAAGTATATCTGTTTCATATAGATTTTAACGTAGATCAGAATACAGATTGATATTATTTGTGGTTAGTTTTTTAATATCACTATGAATGTACATGTCTTAATAGAATTATTTCTACACATATTTATTCCACAAGTATATACTTAAAATCAGACATGATTTTGTTTGTTCATGATACAGTGGTTAGTAAAATAAATTCCCTCCGTCGTATATTTAATTCTTTATTTTATAAATGTTTTTTAACTTGTATTTTCTTAAATTTGTAGTCTTCTGTAGTGTTTAAAAGTTACAAGTTACCAATCACCATCTATAACAAGGAAAAGTACAAAAATGTTGTTTTTCATTGTTAGCATTAACGTTAAGAATAGCGATCATAATTTGCTCTTGCATAATCACTTTCATTCATGATTCTTAAAGAATAATAACTTTTTAAGTAACTAAATAGCACTCAAGAGAGATTGGTAGGTATTATTATTTCAATTTTACAAATGATGGAACTGCATCATGAAAGAGGAATTCAGATTTTCCTTCATATCTCAATAGAGCTCTTAAGAAACCCCATAGCTATGGTGAGGTTTCAGTTTATGTATTTTTGTGTACCTTTGTGGCTCTGGCACTGTTTTCATTACTCAAGGTAGACATTCTTTGGTAAATGAAATAGAACAAATCTTTATAGGGACTGGGTATACAGTTGATGGAATCTTCCCAGCAAATTGTGTCGTAAAGGTGGACTGACCCATGCTCATTTCTTATGTCATTTCCACATAGAAAAGTAAAGCCAGATATACATCTGGTTCAGAGAAAACAAGATCATTTTGGCCAAGGCCTTCTGATTTCATAGCCTGGAAAGCCCAAATAAAATTTTAAATACAATTTCCTCAACACAACCACAAAACGATAAACAACAACCAACAAAAGAACAAACAAAAACAACTATTTTTTTTTACAATAAACTGATAAACAAGTACTTGCTCTATCCTAAAGAATGTATTAATGCTCAATTCTAGTATAAAAAGGTAACCGATTATGTTAGTGAGAAAGAGACTAAAAACAAACAACAGACAAACCAGGTGATTCAATAAAGAGACTATTGTAACAGCTATTATCATAATGTTAGAATTGCTGAAATGAAATGTGTAGGAAGGAGAAGCAAGCAGAGGTCGTTGAAAGCCACTAAACTGAGCTCTGGAGGGGAACTGGGAGGAGGTGGTATAAAAGCTTGAGCTGCCAGGCTGAAGCCATGGAAAAGACACAGCCAGTGCTCTTTGGTAACCATTCAAATAGGACAAAAATATCTTCATACTCTGTCACTTTATCAGGGGTCAAAAACAAATGCTTCTCCTCCAGATCTCCTTGACACAATCTAACTGGGTTGCCCCAAGTTCCTCAAAAATTAACCGAACAGTTAACCAATGCTCATAAATAAGTACATAAAATATTTTTCCTGTCATGCAAAATGAACAACTAGGATGTGCTGTTGAAATTTCACCTCACTGGGAGTGTTTGCTTTAGGAACACATAGATTGAATTACTGAAATAAGTTTTTAACATGAATTGGTTCCCTCCAGATCCTGTCTCATATGTCATTTTTCTTCCTTGATTTTACTTTGTATCCTTTCACTGTATGTATCTTTCCTGTTTCTACCTCTTATTCTTATTCTCCACATGACAGCCAGAGTCATCATTTTGGAACATAAAGTGTATCAGGACAATCCTCTGCTCACAACTCCAGAGGAAGTTCCAACTCACTCAAAAAAAAAAAATAATAAAATAAATTAAAAAAATAAAGGCTGAATCCTGACTTGGTCAAAAGATCACTTGTAATCTAACCTTTCACTATCACTAAACAGTCTCATAGCACAGGCATACCTTGGAGAAATTGCAGGTTTGGTCCCAGACTACCAGAACAAAGTGAGTATCATAATAAAGGGAGTCACGTCATTTTTATTTGGTTTCTTTGTACATATAAAAGTTATGTTTTGGCCGGGTGCCGTTGCTCACACCTGTAATCTCAGCACTTTGTGAGGCCAAGGCAGGCAGATCAGGAGGTCAAGAGATCAAGACCATCCTGGCCAACATGGTGAAATCCTATCTCTACTGAAAATGCAAAAATTAGCTGGGCGTGGTGGCATGCTCCTGTAGTTCCAGCTACTTGGGAGGCTGAGGCAGGAGAATTCTTGAACCCAGGAGGCGGAGGTTGCAGTGAGCCGAGATTACACCACTGCCCTCCAGCCTGGCACCTGGCAACAGAGTAAGACTCTGTCTCAAAAAATGAAGTTAGGATTATACTATTCTATAGCCTATTACAGCAGTCTGCAACAATTTGTTACCAGGAACTAGTTTTGTGGAAAACAATTTTTCAATGGATGGTGCATTTTCAATGGATGGGGATGGTTTGGGGAAGAAACTCTTCCATCTCAGATCATCAGGCATTAGTTAGATTCTCATAAGGAGCACACCTCCTAGATTCCTTGTATGCACAGTTCATAGTAGGGGTTGCTTTTGAGAGTCTAATGTCATGGCTGACCTGACAGGAGGTAGAGCTCTCAGGTGTTAATGCTTGCTGGCCTGTGGCTCACCTCCTGCTGTTGAGGCCCAGTTCCTACTTTCTGTGTAATGGAACACAAAAAAAGGCATCCTTAAAGTCCAGGACTGTCAACCACTGTGCCTCTCCTGGTATTTGAGAGAGCAAGGTGTATGGGTTGGATACGGCTGGGTACAAAGGGATGACAGCTTCATTAATAAGCCTGAGATCTTGCAGTAGCCTCTATTGTCCATTAGATTTTTGTACTCCTAAAATTGGAATATTACAAGGGCTGTTACAGGACTTTACTAGACCCTGAGCTTTTAAGTTCCTTACAATATCCTGTAGCCCCTTTTTGGCTTCCAGTCTTAGGGGGTGCTGTCTTTGGTAAGAAAAAGATATGGGATCACTTAGCCTTATTTGAATTTGGCAGGCCTTCTTTGCTTGCTCAAATTGTCCCTCCATTGCCCAAACCTCAGGATAATGTCATCTTTAAATAATGGGAAGCAGAGAGGGACTTCCTCTGAAGATGTTCATGTAGATAACGGCTCCTGCTCTGGCTGACAGGTCTGACCCTAGTAAGGGAGTGGGACTTTCTGGAATGATGAGGAAAACATGGGAGAAGAGTATATCTCCCTAGTTACAGTTTAGGGGCTGGGAGAAATATGACGAGACCACTTGTCCTAGGACTCCTCAGACAGTTACAGACTTGGAGGACAGCTGTTCAAGATGGGAAGGCAAATCTGAGAAGGCCACTCCAGTGTCCAGGAGAAGATCGACCTCCTTGCCCTCTATGGTTAGCTTTACCCGTGATCAGTGAAGGTGATGGCTTGTGCTGGCACTTGTGCCAGGCACCCTCAGTTGCAGGTCTCCCGCTTTTAAAACAAAAGCTGAAAATGATTAAGCTTAGTAAGAAAGCCATTTCAACAGCCAAGATGCTGAAAGCCATATCTCTTAAGCCAAATAGCTAAGTTGTGAATACAAAGGCAAAAACTTCAGGGAAATTGAAAAGGCTACTCCAGTGAGCACACAAATGACAAGCACAGCAGACTTATCGCTGATATGGGAAAAGCTTTAATGATTTGGATAGAAGATCAAAACAGCTACATTCCCTTAAGCCAAAGCTTTATCCAAGAAAGTACTTAACTCTCGTTAATTCTATGAAGGCTGAGAGAGGTGAAGAAGCTGCAGAAGGAAAGTTTGAAGCTAGCAGAGGTTCCTTCATGAGTTTAAGGGAAAAAGTCTCTGTAACATAAAGTGCAAGAAGAGGCAGCAACTGCTGATATTGAAGCCATAGCAAGTTATCTAGAAGATATAACTAAGATTATAAATGAAGATTGCTACACTAAACAAGAAATTTTTAGCATAAATGAAACAGCCTTCCATTTGAAGAAGATACAATCTACAGCTTTCATAGCTAGAGAGGAGAAGTCAATGTCTGGCTTCAAAGCTTCAAAGGAAAAGGTGCCTCTCTTATTAGCAGCTAATGCAGCTGTTGACTTTAAGTTGAAGCAAATGGTCATTTACCATTTTGAAAATACTACCATCCTTAAGAATTATGCCAAATATATTCACCTGTGCTTTATAAATACAACAACAATGCCTGAGGGGATAGCCCGTCTGTTTACTACTTAGTTTACTAAATATTTTAAGCCCAACCTTGAGAATTATTGCTCAGAAAGAAATATTTCTTTTGAAATATTACTGCCCATTGACAATGACCTAGTCACTTAAGAGCTCTGACAGAAAAAGCCCATCATGCTGAAAACCCCCTCACTTGAGAGTTTTGCAGCAAGCACATCAGTTAGAGCATGACCAGGAACGATCAAGCTTAGTGGTGAGAAAGGCAGCTGCCATTGTAGAGGTGGGCCTAATCTTCCTGAGTAAACAAAAAACACAGAAAATACATGCAGCAGCTCCAATGAATCCCTGGCAGCCCAGCAGCGCCTCTGCAAGCAGAAAGGAAAGGCTACCTCCCCAGGAAGCTACCTGAGATCAAAGCTAGATAAATCCAAGAAGATGGGAAGAAACCAGTGAAAAAAGGATGAAACCATGAAAGACCAGAATGCCTCTCCCCCATGAAGGGATCACAACTCTTCACCAGCAAGAGAACAAAACTGGATGGAGAATGAATTTCATGAATTCACAGAAGCAGGCTTCAGAAAGTGGGTAATAAGAAACTTCTCTGAGCTAAAGGAACGTATTCTAACCCAATGCAAAGAGACTAAAAACCTTGAGAAAAAGTTAGATGAAATGTTAACTAGAATAACTAGCTTAGAGAAGAACATAAAAGACTTGATGGAGCTGAAAAACACAGCAAAAGAACTTCATGAAACATACACAAGTTTCAATAGCTGAATCGATCAAGAAGAAGAAGGGATAGCAGAGATTGAAGATCAACTCAATGAAATAAAATGAGAAAGCAAGAAAAAAGGAGTGAAAAGAAATGAACAAACCTCCCAGAAATATGGGATTATGTGAAAAGACCTAATCTATGCTTGATTGGTGTACCAGAAGATGGTGGGGAGAACAAATCCAAGCTGGAAAACACTCTTCAGGATATTATCCAGGAGAACTTCCCCAACCTAGCAAGACAGGCCAACATTCAAATACCGGAAATACAGAGAACACCACAAAGACACTTCTCAAGAAGGGCAATCCCAAGGCCATCAGTCATCTGACTCATCAGAGTTGAAACAAAGGAAAAAATGCAAAGGGAAGCCAGAGAGAAAGGTAGGGACACCCACAAAGGGAGGCCCATCAGACTCATAACAGATCTCTTGGTAGAAACTCTACAAACCAGAAGAGAGTGGGGGCCAAAATTCAACATCCTTAAAGAAAAGAACTTTCAACCTAGAATTTCATATCCAACCAAATTAAGTTTCATAAGTGAAGGAGAAATAAAATCCTTTATGGACAAGTAATTGCTGAGAGATTTTCATCTCCACCAGATCTTCCTTACAAGAACTCCTGAAGGAAGCACTATAAACACAGAAAGGAACAACAAGTACCAGCCACTCCAGAAACATACCAAATGGGAAAGACTATTGACATAATGAAGAAACTGCATAAACTAATGGACAAAACAACCAGCTAGCATCAAAATGGCAAGATCAAATTCACACATAACAATATTAACCTTAAATGTAAATGGGCTAAATACTCCAATCAAAAGACACAGATTGGCAAACTGGATAAAAAGTCAAGAACCATCTGTGTGCTATATTCAGGAGACCCATCTCACGTGCAAAGACACACATAGACTGAAAATAAAGAGATGGAAGATTTACCAAGCAAATGGAGAGTAAAAATGAGCAAGGATTGCAATCCTAGTCTCTGATACAACAGACTTTAAACCAACACATATTAAAAGAGATAAATAAGGGAGTTACATAATGGCAAATAAGAATCAATACAACAGGAAGAGCTAACTGTCCTAAATATATGTGCACCCAATACAGAAGCATCCAGATACATAAAGCAAGTTCTTAATGACCTAAAAAGAGACTTAGACTTCTGCACAGTAATAGTGGGAGACTTTAACACTCCACTGTCAATATTAGACAGAAAACGAGACAGAAAATCAGCAAAGATATCCAAGACTTGAACGTACATCTGGACCAAATGAACCTAATAGGTAGAACTCTCCACCCCAAATCCACAGAATATACATTGTTCTCAGCACCACATCATACTTCCTCTAAAACTGACCACATAATTGGAAGTAAATCACTCCTCAGCAAATGCGAAAGAATGAAAATCATAACAAACAGTCTCTCAGAACACAGCACAATTGAATTAGAACTCAGGATTAAGAAACTCACTCAAAACTGCACAACTTCATGGAAACTAAACAACTGGTTCCTGAATGACTACTGGATAAACAAAGAAATGAAGGCAGAAATAAAGTTGTTCTTCAAACCCAATGAGAAAA